>CM031243.1:473904190-474158776 GCA_018340775.1 Taxus wallichiana var. yunnanensis | reverse complement strand
TAAGCTCTAAAAATAAAAACATGATGAAATATGGAAATTTTCTCACCAAGATTAAATTTTGATAGCAACCCACCACATTAATATGTAAATAGAAGACTCAGCACTATCAAACACTAACCTACATGCTCAAGAGTTTAAAATTTTCAAGAAATTGACAAAACTAGCATGTAGAATGTTGAAAAAGTAAGCTCTAAAAATGAAAACATGGAGAAATCTTGAAATTTTCCCATCAATTCCAATTTTGCCAGCACTTCACCTCCTTTATACCTACAAGGAAGACTCAACACATGTAAACTCAACAAAACAAGTTAAGAAAAACAAGTTAGATCAACATGTGTAAAAGAGGGTTAGTAACCAAAAATGAAACTTAACTACAAAAACTTGAAATTAAGTGCAAAGGAAAATGGAGTAAGTCCCACCAAGCATGCCAAATGTGTGCAAGTGTTGTTTTTAAACTAATGTTAATGTAAACAAAGACTAACACCTAAATAGTCTTAATTAGCAAGAATTAAACAACATCATAAACACCATCATGAAAAGAATTAATCAAGGGTTAGATGCTAACAATTATCAATACAAAACTATGAAATCAAATAAGTTAAGCACCTAAATATCCTCTATTCTCTAACAACATATAAATTAAGGAACCTAGGTAGGTACCATGGCTATAAAAATAGTTGTCCTTAATGTTCCAAGAACCTAGGAATGGGGGCTAATCAAAGTTGAGCTACAAGACCCTTTTGACACCTCCGATATGACCCAAGAACTTTAAAAAAGAGGCTTAACTCTTCAAGATAGTGAACTCTCAAGAAAACATGGTGCAAGCTCTTAGTCTCTTTGTTATATGCTTTGCATTTGCTCTCTAAGGAGCTTAGGTGTAAGTAAAAGGTAGTTGGAGGGCTCTTTATATAGCCCAAACGATAAAGGATTCAACACATTCTCATGAATGTGGGATAAAGGTAAACATGATTAGGAATGGATAAGGTTCCTTTATTAAAGATAACCTTACTTTAGAAGAGTTTAATACATGTTTAGCAAGTCATGGGAGTTGGGGGTATTTTAATTAATCAAAGGTGATTAATTAATAGGTAGGTGTAAGCTTATATAAGCCAATTAGAGGAATATTAGTACGATTTAGGCTATTAGAAGGGGATTAAATCAATTAAATATTGATTTATTGGTTAAATGGAAGGGAAAGATAATTAATTAATAATAATTAATTAGTTTGGGTAGAAGGGGTGATTTATTAACGAAAGGTCGTTAATTAGGTATTTGTTGGATAGGCGGCTTAATTAATTAACTTAGTGTAATTAATTAATGATGATATGAGGGAAAATGAGTGCTTTTGACGATATGTCGTCGATTTGCGAGAAAGACGACAATTAACGCAATTTAAGTATTTAAATTGCTTGGGCGTAATTATGGGTGTCTACACTAACAACATCAACTATAAAATTAATTAACTATCGAAAACGGTATCCCAAGTAATCATGTACAAATTTATAAAAAGTTTGAAATGTAGAAACAACCTTCAAATTAAGTGGATCAATAATAAATATACCTCTAAATCAAATAACATATACCGTTCGGTGTTCAAATCTCATGAAACACATGTGATTGTTAGTTTATTTCCTTAAGAAGGCGAATCAATCCTCTCTCACCATTCTCACGAAGCACTCACTCTTTCGGATGGTGTGTGCTTTATATATTTATTGGAGGCCTTCCTTATCTTACACTACAAGTAATCAAGTCTATTAATACCAACTTCTATAATTCATGTTGCACTTGCATGTAATCGCTTCTTTATAAAAAAATTATTTATTATATAATACGTCATATTTTGAAAAATTATATATATAATATGAAAGGAAACAAATAAAATTTAAATTAAAAAATTATTTACTCACGTATTTGAAAATGTATTAGTATAAATAAATTTTTTAGAATTATCTATTTATCTTTAAAATGGTTATATGGAATAATGGGTCATATTATGCTCTCTTCATAATTTAAATAATTAGCAATCACACGCAAGACGGTGTAATGTGAACACCAAAAGAGATTGGGTGGAAGAATAAAGAGTGGAGGTGTGAGGGGTAAATTTTGGATGATTTTTTACTATAAGAATGCCTATGCCAATTAGTTTGGACATGAATAACTTGAAGCTTATATAAATTCCAGATTTGTGGGCATTTTTCTTTGTAGATGAACCTTCATAGTATGTAATTCCTCCAGCAACATGGTAACTATGAGAACATGAGAAAATAATCATAACTATGATGCCTACTTTTTAATTTATAGATGCTCGATTGAGAAGGGATTTACGGGCTTTATGACACCTATCATAGTTCTTGTAAAAAACAAGCCCGAAAAGTGGACCAAGAAATACCTTCAGCCTCATCATCATGAGTTGAAGATGAAAAAATCAATGGAAATTGAGAAACATACCATGGTAGTTACATAAACTGCATCTACAACTTCTATTCGGGCTAAAATTCCTAAATAAAATGTGTTTGATCGAGGGTTCATCTTGGCAAAAAAAAGTTCACATAAGCATTTATTATCACTGACACTAAAAATTGGCATTGGCCGTAATTTATACTCAACTTGGCACCTTAGATGAATGAAAACAAGTGCTTGTGCCCAACATGGGACATTGCAACTCGTTAAACACAACAATTGTCTTGGACTACAGTGAAGTAACTCTACATCTTCAACTTGTAAATAGGAAATACAAGATGTTTTGTCACTCATCGATAACTATTGACCCCTATTACTTAAACATCAAAGAAAATTTCAATCCAATTCTTGATTCTTGTTTTAGTTAATCCCAAATTGATAATCAAAATATATTGTTTTTTCAAATAGATAAATACTTTTCTTTTGAAAGTATAAATACTAGATATTGATCCCTCTCATTTGTTAAGTGCCTAGAGGCCCTCACGCCAATAAAATAAGGCCATTTTGTATTACTTATATAATATGAATGCACTCAACTGATGAATGAGGGCTCTAGCTTTGCATTACTTATATAATACAAATGCACTTGATTGATGAACGTAGCATCGGGTTGTTTATGCCCTCATGCCAACTTGAGAAGTGAATGTCAGGGAACCACTCTCCCAATAGGGAAAGGAGGCCAAAGAGAGCACCTGTCGGGTGGGACAAGGGTCTTTAGACTCACTACTTTAAAAGTTCTACAAATACCTGTTGGTAGATTAGATTATATCACTTGAACTTACCTCAAATAAGTAGTGGAGAACAATGGGTATTATTTTAACAATAAGGACAAAGGCCAGCTAATTTGGCACTGAAAATTTCCATTTGGCTTCAAAATAAATAAACTAAAATAGGATGAAATGCCAAAAACACAGTCCTCAGGATATTTGAAAGCATAAAAGGAGACTGAAGACAATAGCTTAGTCTAACAAACAAGGAACAAAAATTTTATAATTACGAACACTATAAAAAAAAAACATCGTGTAGTTGCTCTCCTTGCATGCAAGACCCAGTCAGATTTAGTAGTTCCATACCATTAAAAAAGTGCATTAATGGAAGTTGCAAGTTTCATATGTTCATTTTTTTATTGATTAGCCTTGCATCAACATCAAACAAAATGTTCATTTCAGTAACATACAGAACTGTAAAACTTAGATTCCACATCATCTTCTGGACTAAAGGGAAGGGATAGGAATATCCCTTGTCATCTTCCTCAAAGTTCTTGATGTGATCCCTGCAACGATGTTTCATCGTCTTCCAGAACATAAATTGTCATGCAAATTGCATCAAGTGTTTTTTTCTTCAATATTTTTATCTCCACTCCTACAGATGCGCGCTCCAAATTCAACACTTGATTTATAAACTGTTGGTCATGTGTGGTAGAATAAGAGTCATAGTTTTCAATGTAAGATAATTTCTGATAAGGAAACCCAGAAAAATAATTCCCTTTCATTCATTTGTGATGAAATATCTAAATATGCTTTCTTGAGATTCGGATGGTCAAGTTTGATACCACCGTGTATAGTCCCCGGTTCTGCATTGGTACCAATTGACCAACTTCCATGTTCTATTCTGCAAAAAGAGGCCAATGTATAGAAAACCAAGAAAATGTAGTATTAAGTAATGAACTAAAAATGTACTGCTATAATTTTCTATGAAGAAGATTATCATTCATAAGAATCTGACAAGTAATATAATTATACATGGTTTCTACTTCTAGTATGTTGATTACCCCTATATCAGGCATAATTTAAAAATTTATACTATGTTGATTAATCCATGTATGGTTGTAGATGGTTTTGAACTCAACATTTAAAAATAAAGCTACTTCAAAAGCAAAAATAGTATTTACCTAGATGAAGTGCTGCTGCTACTTCTAGTTCTTCAAGATCGGGAGAATTTCGAAGGAGTGTGAAAAAAGGGAAGTGATATGAAGGGCCTTTAAGGGACAATTCTCTCACTGATGTCATAGTTGAAATTCCGTGAAGTGACCGAACATCTAATGTATGTCAATCTTGCAAAAATTCACTTTGAGTTTGGTTAATTGTGGACAGTCTATTGTCAACAAGTGTCCACAGTGATCTACTAATTTCACGTAAATGAGATTAGGAGCCCGATTTTCAGATTGATCAATGATATGCAACTATTGAGCACAAATTTTTGAATAATGGAACATAATTCTACGAGATGCTCATCAAGAAAATCAGAAATACTTCGTAGATGATATGTTTTGAGGGATCGTAAACCCCTAATGCTTGGTGGGAATTTTGTAAAGTTGAAGTAACCAAGTTCTAAATCCGTGAGGAGGTGATAAGAAAATAGAGATGTTGGCACACCCAATGAAGTTTCCCAAAATTGACTTCGAGAGTCATTTTTTTCACTCCCTTGAGACGAAGAATATTATCAATTATGTCTTTTACGGATTTACTCCTCATTCGTAAAATATTTTAGGATCTGGTCCGTATATAGGGTGAAATTTCAAGTTTTTGTATGAAATTAAAAAGGTAACCTTTGTCCACATATATCGCCATCTAGTGGAGAGGATGGATGAACGGATGAGATCTATGAGGGGAAGGTGTGAGAGGATGTTATAGCATAATATATTGTCTAGTAAGTCACTTAATCTATCAGTTTCCATTTCCCTTGCTAAACCCTAATTTAGAATTTGCACACGATAAATTGGTGGAAGTTTAGAACTACTATCATATTCTACTTTTGATCGGGGTTGCTTTAGGTATTCAAATTCCCAAAGTTTTAACATTGCTTTGAAAAAGGATATAAAAAAACATATTTCGAAAAATTATTTTAAGGCACAGTTACCTATGCTTCTTTGTCTGACTTTTGTTTTGTAAACCCCATATAATTTGAAAAGACTGGGCCTCTATTATTTGAGGTACACAGACAACAACACATTTCCAAAACAAAAATTTACCATTAAAATTAAGATATTTGAAGCAAATCCGCACTTTTTAATAGATGATTCTAGGAAGAGGCACCATCTCCGGCATGGAGGGCTAGAAGCCGATTGCATTGTCACCGATGAGATTTCACTAAAAATTTGTCATAATAAACACAAAAATCTTCAAACCCTAATCCAAACCCTAAATCATAAGTAGAAAGCAACAATTGAATCATACCAAGAAATTTATGTGTGGAAAATGAAGGATAATCATGTGCCTCTTTGCACCTCCCTTACCCAAAATCTAGCCATTGTTAACCCATCCGAAATATTGTATATAGAAAATCACGGCTTCCTAGCTAAAAAAATTCTTCCCGAAAACATTACACTCAAAATCTATCTTTTATGGCTAAAAATAAAAAAACAAAAACGTCAAAACAATCGTCTAAATTAGACCAATGATATGAAACATTTGGAAGGGCCTTTCCCATAGGGGAACACCTTCATCATAATTATTTATTCTACTAGCAATCATTCTTGAAATTTATGATGGAAATGTCGAAGGGGATGGATGGTAGACTTAAACATGAGGAAGCTAAAAAATCGGAGAGGATGATAGATGATGAAGAAGGGTTTGAAGTTCAATGCACTACAACTTGCATCACCATCTTGTGTGACTCCTACAATTGATTTTTTTAATTATTGGTATTGATGAGCATCAATTCAAATTGTGGAAAACTGGTAACCTTTTTGCACTTAAATTTTTGTTTTCCACATTCCAATAATGAATTAGATATGCATCACTAAGAATGTAGTCAAGGAGGAAGTGGACCCCTTACTTTACCTTTTGGAAAGTTTTTGGTCATTTTAGTAGGTTTTATTTTTGTACGTTTCCTTTGTTGTTAATAAGTGTGCATATTTTTAAGCCTTGTAAAATTCATCACAAAATTTTGATCTTATTTTTATTTGGAGAACTGTCTAAATACTTTGTTATGATGTATTTTTAAAGAACGATTCAAAAAATTTGATTATGTTCATTTTGACCTTGAACTTGACCTTTATTTGGATTTTTATCATGGTAAATCCCAAAAAGAATCCTTTGGGGATCCAACAATTTTCAATTTCTATGGATAATCCATGGTTGGGTTTTTATGGCGACTATTCGTTGATCACTTTTGTAGTCAACATCCACCTTTGTTGAAGAATGTGCATGGTTGGATATCATGTAGAATTTTCCTTTTTCTCTATCACCTTTTGAATATCCATAAGCACATTATATGGAATGGGATACCTTAGACCACTCTAAAGCTATTTCATGCCCCCTCCAAAGTGAATGAGACAAGAATCTTAGACCCAAAAGGTGGCGGTCGGGGGATTCACGTCTATATTCAAATCTTGAAAAATAAAATGGGAAAAACACACCTGCTGCCCCATTAAACAACAAAAATATTTCATTTAGAAAGGATAAACCCAACCTTTTTGGAAATGGGGTTGTTTTTTAGACCTCCATACCTCCAAATTTTAAATTTACCGGATCGGGAATGTCATAAATGATGAACATTGCACTCTCGTGATTCCATTTTGATCCTAAGCCCTTAGATGGAAGGTTTCTCGAACAATGCTCCTTGTCGAAGCTGACATGAAGACTATTGATATGAGATCTAAGTGGGTTTTGTTCCGAATGTAAGATCGATGTCCTAGTTTGGATGTTTCGAGGAATATGGACCCCTTAAAAAACAATGTTCTCATCTATTTAGAAATTAAATATCTCATACACATTTCGACATACTAGACTTCAAAGCCAAAGTGACTCTCATTGGTTGATTTTCTAACATCACTATCTCGAACACCTCTCTTCATTCTTGGATTTTGGAAACATGTGCCTCTCTTGACGCCTCTCTGGAAGTTGTCAACTTCACTAGTATGGGCGAAGGGTTTTTGATGTGGCCTTCTCTACATCCGAGCATTATATGAAATTTTCCTTTTGTGTCCCCTTCTTTGGTAACACCCTTTTACACCTTTATCTTTGGGAACGTGTTTTTTTTTTTGGCTAAGGCAGCCTCTCCGTCCCATCTTAGGTTATCATATGTCCATACTTTAATCTTCCACTCATTTTTCAAAAGACATCAATATTAGAAACCCTAGAAAACTTGATTGGAGGGCGTTGAGATGGGCTCTAGGGATATTTTTAATTCAATACATTTGGATTCTCCTTTACCCACCATTTTGGTGCTTAAATCACCCTTTGGCCATTGGTTCCAAAGGGTGCATTTTTCACACACCTACCCATTCTTCTAACCCTCCACATCTTGGACATGAGACATTGTGGGCTTGATTGATTATCATTTCTCTTCATATCATACATGTCTCAAACACACTAATGACCCTGATGTTCCCCTTTCTCCCTTCATCCCACACCAACATGGGGTGGGATCTTCCACCACACTTCCCAATACTCACCCTCCCTCCAACCCTTTGGTCATGCACCCATCACCATTTACCCCTCCCCCAAATCCACCTTGGGTATTCTCCAATCTCCTAACAACATTTAGTCTCCAAAAATTCTTTGAATCTTAATATTGAGAGGTGGAGGATCTAACCTCTAAAAATATAAATCTCGCTTAGAGGAAGTTGGGATCAAAGACCATAAAAAAATTATGATTAATTTTTATGATGGAAGGGAGGAACCTCCATTAAAGAAATAACATGTATTTCATGGAATGTAAGGGGACTTAATGGCCCTTACAAACAAAGGTTGGTAAAATTCCATGTGTATTTGAATTGATCAGATATAACTTTTGTCCAAGAAAAAAATGTTAACCAACATTGACACATGCTTGGTTTCCAAGAAACATTGGATAACCTATAATGTGGATGTCTTAGATGTTATGGTGGAGTCTAGTTGTTTGGAGGTTTTTAAATTGGGACCCACTCACAATTAAATGTGACATTTAATCACTTATGGTAAGAACATTCAAGCCCATAGGTTTAATATGTATAGGCCTAACTCAATAATTTAGAAGAAATGCACATTAAAGGAGATTAAAAAAGTGTCCCAAATAATCCCCATGAGAGGGTAATCATGGGGGTGATTTCAATGTAATATTAGCTCCAAAAAAATAAAAAGAAGGGTCGCCTCGAATCTCAACCTTAGAAAAATATTTCATGGAATTTTTGAAATATTGCAACTCATTGACAACAATCCTTCCCCACCCCAAGGAAGGTAGTTTTTCCTAGACCGCAATAAAATGGTCTTATTTTTCTTTACTATTGAATACTTGGATAGGTTCCTAACAATAAACATTTGGGTAACACGACACTTTGTTGCTTAAAAGTAATATTGAAGGTCTCTAGTTTGGACCACTCACCTATTTGGTTTAGTGTGTCAAAAGGATGGTGTCTTGGATGGATGTCTGTTCAAATTTGAAAAAATGTGGTTAAGGGATAATAAATTTCTGAATTGATGGAACAATGGTGGTGATCTTGCCTCACAATTAAAGGATCCAAATCTTTCCATTTCATGTCAAATCTCAACTTATTGAAAAGTCGTATCAAATACTGGAGTCATAACACAACACCTTCAGGAGCATCTTCATTCAAAAACTCCAAACGGAATAAGAGCTTGAAACATTGAATGTGGATATTCAAACACGTGGTCTCACCGATCAAATGATTTAAAGAGATAAATTATTTTTATCATTCCTCCAAGACATTTATGCCAAATAAGAGGACCATTGGCAGCAAAATTCTATGAAAATTTTGCTACAAACAAGGGAGAAGGTGGTGGCTAGAAGGAAAATGTGTTGAATTAGCAAAATGATGGAGGAGAATTTGATTATGGAAAATCCTATGGAAATTAGGAAAGATACAATATGCTTCTTCTAGAATCTGCTCAAAGACAATATTCTAACCACCGACTCGACATGGGCGATTTTCTTTATGCAATCCCAACTATGGTCACAAATGATAGGATTATGGAATCATTCTTCATGGAAGAAGTTTGTGTTATTAATTTTCAAATAGAAGGAGAAATCCATGGGCTCGAGATGGGTTCTTGGATTTTTCTTTTCCATATTTTTGGGAGTTGTTAAAAATTGAAGTTTTGGTAGTGGTAAACGAAGCTTGTAGTTCTAAGATAATCCTAAAAGAGTTCCTTCCCAAATTTATCTCCCTAATCAAAAATCAGAATTTGCTTCATCCTTTGACTTGAGACTAATTTCACTTTGCAACAAAATATACAAGATCATCACCAAAGAAATAACCACAATGCTTAAAAGAAATTATACCAGGTGTTATTTTTGAAGAACAAAGAAGACTTAGTGGAATTAAAACATACCTTGTATGAAGTAATAATTTTCAATGAGATTATTCATTCTCTATATTTTTCAAATTCTTAAGTTATGGAGGTGAAGCTTGATTTATCTAAATCATATGGCAAAGTCAACTACAAAGTTTTGGGAAGGTATTGTTGTAAGCCCATAAGTTGCACCCTAATAGAGAATGGTGTATGTACTCTCTCTTCTATTGACAAAATTTGAACACCTCAAGGTTTGTGGGTAACCTATGTACGAGATAAACCTCTAGAGAGGGATGGTTCCATTCTCGAATCACCTTAAAAAAACTTTGACAAGGAAAATGGTAAAAGAATGGAGGAAATGGGAAGTATGGGTGATACACAAAAATTTTCATACTTACATATAACTCGTACACAAAAGAACTTAAAGATCCACACACTTGCATGAATCGAGAACTATTTTACAAAATTAATTCAAGGATTTAGGAAATGACAACGGTATAGGAAAAAATTCCACACTAAGGAAAACATAATATGTTATAAAAAAACAATGAATAATATGAAAACAAAAATATGCGAGGAAAAACGAAGCTTTATTTTCTTCAAAGGTGAAAGTACAAATGTTGAAAATTCCTAAACAAATCAAATGCTCCAAGTATATATCATTAAAATAAAAATTCAACCTATATTGTACTAGAAGACCGCCTTTTTATCAAAAATAGACTGCCTTTTTATTTATTTATTTATTCACCTTTGTTGTTAGTGCATGGGAAAAAAGTTCCCTTTTATTTATAATTTAATTCATTCTCATGAAACCCTTGCGCTAACTTTAGAAGGTAGACTATTGTATGCATTAGTTTATCTTATTTACCTTAGTGCCAACCTCTAAAAATGGACTAGAAACATGTTTTTTATTTCTTTTATGTCTATTTTATCCTCCTTCATCAAAACTCATAAGAAGCCAACATGACGAATATTGATATGAGATCCAAGTGGGTTTGGTTTCGTAATGTAAGATCGATGGACTTGTTTGGATGTTTCGAGGAATATGGACCCCTTAAAAGACAATTCTCTCATCTATTTACACATTAAATATATCATGCACATTTTGAGAGACTAGACTTCAAAGCCAAAGTGACTCTCATTGGTTGATTTTCTAACATCACCATCTCGAGCACCTCTCTTCATTCTTGGCTTGTGGAAACATGTGCCTCTCTTGACGCCTCTCTGGAAGTTTTCAGCTTCACTAGTATGGGTGAAGGGTTCTTAGAAGTGGCCTTCTCTAGATTCGAGCATTATAGGAAAGTTGCCTTTTGTGTCCCCTTCTTTTGTAACACCCTTTTACACCTTTATCTTTGGGAAATTTTTTTTTTTTGCTAAGGCACCTTTTTCCCATCTTAGGTTCTCATGTGTCTGCCTAATCTTCCACTCATTATTTAAAAGGCATCAATATTGGAGACCTTAGCGAAATTTATTGGAAGGCCTAGAGATGGGCTCTAGGGTGATTTATAACTCAATAGATTTGGATTCTCCTTTAACCACCATTTTGGTTCTTAAATCACCCTTTGGCCATTGGTTCCAAAGGGTGCATTTTCACACACAACCCACCCATTCTTATAACTCTCCACATCTTAGACATGGGACATTGTGGGTTTGATTGATTATCATTTTTCTTCATATCATACATGTCTCAAACACACTTACCACCATGATGTTCCCCTTTCTCCCTTCATTCCACACCAACATGGGGTGGACTCTTCCACCACACTTCCCCATACTAACCCTAATTCCAACCCTTTGGTCTTTCACCCATCACCATTTACCCCTCACCCAAATCAACTTTGGGTATTCTCCAATCTCCTAACAACATTTAGTCTCCCAAAATTCATCAAAGCTTAATATTGAGAGGTGGAGAATCTAACCTCTCAAAATACAAATCTCAGTGAGAGGAAGATGGGATCAAAGACCATACAAAAATTATGAGTACTTTCAATGATGGAGGAGGAACCTCCATTAAAGAAATAACATGTATTTCATGGAATGTAAGGCGAATTATTGGCAATTAAAAACAAAGGTTGGTAAAATTCCATTTGCATATGAATTGATCGATATAACTTATGTCCAAGAAACAAAAATGTTAACAAACATTGACCTATGCTTGGTTTCTAGGAAACATTGGTTAACCTATAATGTGGTTGTCTCGGATGTTATGGTGAATTCTAGTTGTTTGGTGGTTTTTAAATTGGGACCCACTAACATTTAAATGTGACATTTAATCACTTATGGTAAGAAAATTCAAGCTCAGTATGTTCAATACGTATAGGCCTAACTCAATACTTAAGAAGAAAGGCACATTAAAGGAGATAAAAAGTGTCCCCACTAATCCCCATGAGAGGGTAATCATGGGGGCGATTTCAATGTAATATTAGCTCTAAAAGATAAAATAAGGGTTCCCTCTCGAATCTCAACCTCAAAAACATATTTCATGGAATTTGTTGAATATTGCAACATTGGTGTAGGTGGTATTTTCTTCACTTATTTAGTGTTATTCCACTTCACCAAAGTTAGTCATCTCACTTAGGTGGACATGGATCTAGGTGTCATCTTAGTTATGACAAATTCTCTTATAGAATCTGTCATATGTGTAATTGTGTCATAGGAGTTACTTTCCCATTTGGGAAAATAACTCCTCTTCTCCATTATGGAGGAATCTTATCATACACTGGGAGTTACACATTCACTCCCCTATATGTACACCACCTCTTTTTATCTATGATAAGCCAAGCTAAGCCAAGCCAAGCCAAGGCATTCCATTTTACTCCACTTTTTGAATCTTGTACTCTCATATGCATGCACATTGCTTTACAAAGCTTGCTTACTTCAATCTCGCAACTCCTACACTTCAAGTGAAGTGCAACTATTCAATGCATGTGAATTCCTTCCATGTCTTCATCCTTCACTCCTTCATAAACTCATTGGACAAAAACCCCTCCCCATCCCAAGGAAGGTAGTTTTTCTGGACCGAAATAGAATGGTCTACTTTTTATTACTATTGAATACTTGGATAGGTTCCTAACTACAAACATTTGGGTAACATGAATTCCATTTCACTCCACTTTTCGAATATTGTGCTCTCATATGCATGCACATTGCTTTACAAATCTTTCTTGCTTTAATCTTGCAACTCCTACACTTCGGTGAAGTGAAACTATTCAATGCACGTGAATTCCTTATAGGTCTTCGTCCTTCACTCCTTCATGATATCGAGCATGGGGACCGGAATCACATTGCTCATCATTATTGCTCCACCGTGTAGTTACTTGTGTAAGCTCTCTCTTTTGCATGTGCTCTACTTGCATATTTCTAGATTCTAGTGGTTTTTTTGTTGTTTGTGTATTATTTGTCTTGGTTATGGTTGAGTTTAAGTTCATCATTTATAGGATTGAAGTGCACGTGGACTCCCTCTTAGAAATTGTTTGAAGGTTATAAAAATCCTTCTTTTTTAATGTTTTGAGGCAAAACATTCATGTTTGGCATTGTAACATTTTTTGGGTCTTGTTTTCTTGTTAATTAATGTCCTTCATATGCATGTGGAAGACGGAGGGTGAGGTCCGGGTTGGTAGGAGGCTAATCCCCCCTCACAAGCAAAACAAACCATGCCTAAAATTTGATGCCATTTCCAATGGGTACCCACACGACACCCTTTGCACCCATTTTGGGCACTTTTTTAATCTGTTTGCAGGGCCTATTGACATTTTCCATTAGTTGCGGGAATCATTTTTTTGCTATAACTTTTGACTCACTGCTCATTTTTGAGTGCTTCTTTAGTCAAAGTTGCATGATTTTTCACACATTACGTGATGAAATTGTCATTTTTGTAAATGCACTACTTTATAAAGTGCCACATTCTGGGGGGGTTCACTAGTACTCTTGGGCCTTGTATTACATGTAGACACATTATCGGCCAAGTCCGACGTCTTGCATTTGTGCACCTTGCACTTTTGATTCCACATCATGGAGAGTGCTCTTTCTAGACTTGAGCATCATAGGATCAATTTACAACCTCTGTCACTTCTTACTGGGAGAGAGAACTATTCAGTTTGGTGTGCTTCATGGAACATTATTTCACTCACAATGGTCTTTCACCCTTCTTACTTGGGCCAATTCCTGCACCCATTGATCATTGTCATCTAGAGGAATTTCTCGACACTTGCATGACCATGTTTTTGGTAACTTGATGATGCATGTCTCTAGATCTCTCTAGTTTCACGTGGTAGACTCAGATCCACCCCACCGTGTCTGGAGCATTCTTCAATCCCTCTATGGAGACCCTTCACATATTGTCGCCATTGTTGCTGCTTTGTTGATTCAGTTGTCTCCTCTATTTCTTCATGTGATGACACTTCCACTAATCTGAGATTCACTTGGTTCTACTTATGATGACAAGGATTATACACCCAGTTCTTATTTTGAGAGTACTACAAAGGAATTCTCTCCTCCTCTCACTATTCCGAGAGTGTTGTTACCCCTCCCATATCATTAGATATCGAGTAGTCTCCTATTCGGTCTCATACACGGTCATCACACCCACTTCTTTTCCACCTTCCATGTGTGATTCCCCTTTCACTCCTCTACCTCCTTTGGATGACTCATACCTATCTCACATCACTCTTCTATTTGTTAAGCCCCCTCATTGGGATGAGTATCTGCTGACCTTAGTTGTCTTTCCGCAAAGTACACTTGTGATGCACTACGGGATCCTCATCCATCTACGGGTATTTCGAGAGGAGTTCATCATCTCTGTCATTGGGAGTGCCCTTCTAGGACTCTTACCACTCCCACTTTTCCAGAGACCTTCATTGATCCACTCTTCCTTTTGGATCCATTTTTACGCATTGTGGGGGATGTTTTGTTGCCTTCACATCTACTTGACATCCTTTCTACATGTGTTCACCCTTCATACTCGACATTTATGCACTCGTGACATTACCTTCAGTTCCTTGGCGCTCATTTGCTAGACCTATGTCACACTTCCATGGACCAAACTCGAGTTCTTCATGTTCTGCCTTGATTGCCTTCATGGAATGGCGGACTTCCAACACGTCATTTATGTCCTTCCTAAGGAAGACACACGGTTTAGTGTGGGTGGCTCTTCTTGATCAAGAGGCGAGAGGATCTCATTATCGACATTCTTCCGGGAGACCTCCTAGAGTTGCGAGTTCAGATCCATCCATGGAATCTTCTACATTCCTCTTGTCTCCCTCATATCCTCTCTTCCTCTTCTTCCGAGAGATTTCCTCTTTGTAAATGGGTACCCTTATAGGCTCATCTCGTGGTTGGGACCCATCTTTGGCATCTTTCTTAGATTAGAGACTGGACTTGTCTCTCTTTTGGGAGAGTTTTGCCACCGGGTTTTCTCCTTTTACTCCACTTTTTCGACGTTTTTGTAAGAGGGTACCTCATCGGGCTTTGTGGCGAGACCCCATTTCTCATTTCTAACTTTCCACCTCATCCTAAGTTACGATGAAGGGGGGTGTTGGTGTAGGTGGTATTTTTCTTCACTTATTTAGTGTCATTCCACTTCACCGGATGTGTCATCTCACTTAGGTGGACATGGATCTAAGTGTCATCTTAGTTATGATGATTCTCTTATGCAATTTGTCATATGTGTAAGTGTGTCATAGGAGTTACATTCCCATTTGAGAAAGTAACTCCTCTTATCCATTATGGAGGAATATTCTCTTACACGGGAGTTACACATTCACTCCCTATATGTACACCACCTCTTTTGATCTATGATAAGCCAAGCCAAGCTAAGCCAAGCCAAGGCATTCCATTTTACTCCACTTTTTGAATCTTGTGCTCTCATATGCATACACATTGCTTTACAAATCTTGTTTGCTTCAATCTCGCAACTCCTACACTTCGGTGAAGTGCAACTATTCAATGCACGTGAATTCCTTCCGAGGTCTTCGTCCTTCACTCCTTCGAAACTCATTGGAAAACAACCCCTCCCCATCCCAAGGAAGGTAGTTTTCCTAGACCGAAATAGAATGGTCTACTTTTTATTGCTATTGAATACTTGGATAGGTTCCTAACTACAAACATTTGGGTAACACGAAGCTGGTTGCTACAGGTTAAGAATATTGAAGGTCTCTAGTTTGAACCACTCACCTAGTTGGTTGAGATTTGTGTCAAAAGGATGTTATCTTGGATGGATGTCTGCTTCAAATTTGAAAAAATGTTGTTAAGGTATAATAAGTTTCCTAAATTGATGGAATAATGGTGGTGATATTTCCTCAAAATTAAAGGATCCAAAGCTTTCCAGTTCATGTCAAAGCTCAACTTATTGAAAATTTGTATCAAATGTTGGAGTCATAACATAACACCTTCAGGAGAATCTTCATTCAAAAAATCCAAATGGAATAAGAGCTTGAAACATTGAATGCGGATATTCAAACACATGGTCTCCCCGATCAAATGCTTTAAAGAGATAAATCCTTGTTAGCATTCCTCTAATATATTTATGCCAAATAAGAGGACCATTGGCATCAAAATTCTATGGAAATTTGGCTACAAACAAGGGAGAAGGTGGTGGCTAGAAGGAAAATGAGTTGAATTAGCAAAATGATGGAGGAGAATTTGATTATGGAAAATCCTATGGAAATTAGGAAAGATACAATATGCTTCTTCTAGAATCTACTCAAAGACAATCTTCTAATCACTTTGACTCGACATGGACAATTTTCTTCATACATTCCCAATAATGGTCACAAAAACAAAAAATGATAGGATTATGGAATCATTCTTCATGGAAGAAGTTTTTGTTATTAATTTTCAAATAGAAGGGGAAAATCCATGGGCTCGAGATGGGTTCTCGACTTTTTCTTTTCCAAATTTTTGGATTTGTTAAAAATTGAAGTTTTGGTAGTGGTAAACGAAGCTTGTAGTTATAAGATAATCATAAAAGAGTTCATTTGCACATTTATTTCCCTAATCCAAAAACTAGACTTCGCTTCGTCCTTTGACTTCGACTAATTTCACTTTGCAACACAATATACAAGATCATCACCAAAGCAATAACCACAATACTTAAAAGAAATTATAGCGGTGTGTTATTTTTGAAGAACAAGAAGACTTCGTGGAAGGAAAAAATACCTTATATGAAGTAATAATTTTCCATGATATTATCTATTCTCTATCTATTTCAAATTCTTAAGGTATGGAGGTGAATCTTGAAGTATCTAAATCATATGACAAAGTCAACTATAAATATTTGGGGAAGGTATTGTTATCACCCATAAGTTGTACCCTAATAGAGAATGGTGTGTGTAATCTCTATTCTATTGACAAAATTTGAACACCTCAAGATGTGGATAACCTATGTCTAAGGTTAACCTCTAGAGAGGGCTGGTTCCTTCTGAATCACCTTAAAAACAAAAACTTTTACAAGGAAAAAGGAAAAAGAATGCAAGAAATGGGAAATATGGGTGATACACAAAATTTTTTTATACTTGCATGTAACTCGTACACAAAGAACTTAAATATCCACACACCTACACAAATCGAACTATTTTGCAAAATTAATTAAATGATTTAGGAAATGACAAAGTGGCATAGGGAACAAAATCCTCACTAAGGAAAACACAATATGCTATGACAAACACAATGAATAATATGAAAACAACAATATGAGAGGGAAAAACAAAGCTTTATTTTATTCAGAGGTGCAAGTACAAATGCTGAAAATGCCTAAGCAAATCAACTACTCCAAGTATATATCATTACAATAAAAATTCAGCCTATATCATATTAGAAGACCATTTTTATTTCCAAAAATATACTGCACTTTTATGTATTTATTTATTCTCCTTTTTTTCCAGTGCATAGGAAAAAAGTTCCCTTTTATTTATTTAATTCATTCTCATAAAACCCTTGGCACTAACTTTAGAAGGTAGACTATTTTATACATTAGTTTATCTTATTTACCTTGGTGCCAACCTCTAAAAATGGACTAGCAACATGTTTTTAATTTCTTTTATGTCTATTTTATCATCCTTCATCCAAACTCCTAAGAATAGAAAAAATCCTATTTTTAATTTCTTCCATGCATCTTTACCCCTTTGCGCCAAATTTAGGACTGCCTTTTATTTATTTTTATCTATTTCTCCATGCATCTCCCTTATCTTCCTTTGCGCATGGAAAAGAATGTTGTTATTTTTTTAAAATTCCATATTTATGTTTGGTGCCAGGACAAGAATTTTTCTTTTCTTTATTTAATTCTTTCTATGTTTATCCCTCCATAGCGCCAAGTATAGAACATCAACTCCTTTATTTTATTTATTTATTTCCATGCACCTTCATGCACATTTACCCCTTTGGCGTAAACTTCTATAGGACATCAGCTTCCTTTTATTAAATTTATCCCATGCACCTCCATGTAAAGTCTTTTTTTGGCACAAAATTCTTTGGCTTTAAAATATTTTAACATTTTGGTGACATCACTATATTGTTTTCCCCGATAAACAAGCTGATCAAGTAGCCTTTTGTACCCATTGGTATATGGAATCACATACTTGTGTCAACAATTAGTTTACACAAGTTTTGAAAACTTGTATCCTCTGAATCAATACAACTGAAATACCCTCTCCAACAAAAGGAAAAGATGTGCATGCAAGCACTTATTAAAAAGACAACTAAGAAAACTAGAAAATCGATGTGCATGCAAGCACTTAGTATGGAATAAAAAAAAATAAAATACTCCTAATCTAAATAAAGATAAAGGAAAGATAAACAAAACCATATACTAGTTGGGAGAAATAACTTTCTTTTATTATAAAGTGCAACCATGAGATCAGTTTTACAACTAGATCACATGATATAATTGAAAAGATTGTTTGCACCTTTGATTTTCTCAAAATATCAATCCAGAAAAGATTAAAAAAATATATAGGATCTACACTCTATCTTTTTAGATGATGGGGCTGATTTTTGGCAACTTAAAGCTCTTTCTTATGCTCTAAAATGAGAACAACTAATGACAACCCATTATGTAGCTCTAAATAGCCAAATACCTTATTGGACATGATTTTATCATAACTCATAGATTGATATTTCTGATATGCCCCTCTTATTTGTGTGTAATATCATCAGTTAGACTACTTGACGCCCTTCCTTGATCATATTAGATACTTGTAGATCGATTTATACTATTTTTACTTCATCTTTTGCAAACAACCTTATATTTGGGTCTTTCTCAAGTGTGAAACAAGTTTGAATAACAAGGGATTATTTATTTAGGAAGATAGAATATGGGTTTGGAATACTTACAATTTTGATTGGCTCTTCCTCATCATCAGAATCTTCTAAGTCTGATAAAACCTCATCCTCTTTATTGTTCATGCTTGAGGAAAACTCTTTTTGAATTTGAATTTCTTTGTTGATTTCTTCCTTTGTATGAATTTTTGTAAGATGATATGAATTGTGTTTTACTTCTTATACCTCATTCATATCATTATTATCATTTAGAAAAACGTTTTCTTATCCAAAAAATCCTTCTCCTTACCATGATGCAACTCTAACGATGTGACAATGCTTATTCATATTTAATCTGAAACTCTTATTCATTTGACTTTCATTTGTGTTCTTTAGTTATGGATGACTCTTCTTGCATGGTTAGCACATTCTTATCTTCTATATTAGAATCATATCAATCATCAACTGTTAGTGAATTATTTTCTTCACTAGGAGATGATATACGCTAAAAATGTTGATGTGATCCTTAGAAATATTCACATGTCCCTCTAAAACATTATCCTTAGTTTGTAACCCAATATATTTGAGAAAAAATTATCTAACCTTTGCTTGATGGTTGTATTTCTTTTGTTATTATGTAACTTCAACCTCTTTCTTACATTCCTTTATTGTAGGATTAACTAGCTATGGAATATGTTTAAAGTCAAACCTTGAGCTCCAATTCATCATATTTTTCCGTAGAAATTCCTCACTTGATTCTTAAGTTAACTACTCCTTCAAACTAATTTACTTGATTATTTCTATTCCAAAATGGGTTTGGGAATATGAGAGGAGGGTGAGTTAAGTTGCCAATTTATTTTTCAATGGTTCAAATGATTGGGAGGTACATGATCTTGTGGAGGAGAATGAATGGAAGGAGAAGCTTTAAGAAAGCTAGGAACTTGAAATTTGGGCTGAGATTGTGTAGGTTGGGAAGTAGGAATGGGAGGGCTATAGGATGATAGTGAAGAATTACCCCATTAACAGGGTTTCTCAACACTATATTGGTAAGCTTCCATTTCTTCATTCCACTCTGATATTTGTGGTAACAATTCAGACATAAAGTCTAACTTCTCTTGAGGGCTATACCAATGTGGCATAGGATTGACCCATGGGTAGGGTACCTTGAATCCAATCTTTTCAACCTTCACGGAACTTATTTCCCTCATTTGTACCATTTTTACTTCCATGTGTTGTACTTGCATATGAAAATAATCATTAGGCATGTAATTTTTCCACAATCAGTATATTCCTACTGGAAAAATGCCATGATTGCTAAGATAACCATAAAACTTATTTGGATCATGGGCATATTCATTATGATAGGGCTTATAATATTGATCTAGAGGATAATTTTTGGCAAAAGGAGGTAGGGGGAGTAATAATTCTCTTTGGAATTGGAGTTCCAATGAATAATTGAAGTCATGATTACACAAGCTCATAAAAAATATGGGAAGATGGAGGAAATGGTCATTGATTGATAAAATGGGTCTTCTTAGGATAATAGAGTCATTAGATGTTGAATATTTGTGTCTAAACAATAGATATTTGTCAAGAACAACATCAAATTCTTTAGTAATTTTTTTTTTACTATTCCACCAAGCATGCCGAAAACCATTGTCATCTAGAATTTGCACCTGATAGAGAATGATGTGTGTATTCTCTCTTCTTGAAAAAAATTGGAACACCTCAAGGTTGTGGGTAACCTATATTTGAGGTAAACCTATAGATAATTTTGGTTCCTTGTGAATCACCTATAAAATGAAAAATTTGACAAGGAAAGAGAAAATGAATGTGGTAAATGAGACATAGGGTGATACACCAAAATTTTCGAGACTTGTAACTATGCACACAGAGATAACTTAAAAGGTCCATACACTGCACAACTCTAAACTATTTTACAATATTGATTCAAGGATTTAGGAAAGATTGCAGTAGAAGGAACAAATTCCACACTAAGGAAAACACAATATCCTATAAAAACACAATTGAATAATATGAAAACAATAGTATGAGAGGAAAAAAGAAGATTTATTTTATTCGTAGAGTGCAAGTACAAATGCTTTGATGATGCCTAAGTAAATCATCTGCTCCAAGTATGTATCATTACAATAAAAATCAGTGTATACCATAAAATAAGATTGTTATTTTTCCAAAAATAAACTGCCTTTATTTATTCTCCTTTTCTCTGTTGGCACATGGGAAATAAGTTCCTTTATTTTATTTATTTTATTCATTCTTATGCAATCCTTGGTGTCAAATCTAGAAGGTAGATAGTTGCATGCATTAGTTTATCTTATTTACCTTGGTGTTAACCTTTGAAAATGGACTAAGAACATAATTTTCTTATTTCTTCTATTTATATTTGTAGACATAAATATTTCACATTAGACAATATTTATCTTGGTCTTATACTACTATTTAGAAGGTTCTCAAGTGTAAAAGTACTAATTAATCCCACCTTTTGGCCACCTTTTATTATCTTTTATTTCATCTTTCCCGTGTATTTCTGATACCTATGACCCCATTTTATGACCTTTCTAACATTATAACCTAAAATCATGGCACACCCCAACTGTATGGGGTGCCTCGAGGTGCTTGGTCCCATTCCGTGTGCCTCGCTCAATGCATAACCTTTTCAATTCTTTTGGGTAACTTCTATTTGTTGGTCATCTTTATCTTTTTCTCGAGTTGGCCTTTTCGAGATTAATTACGAAATTAAGCTTGAGATCCCTATAAATATAAAGTTATAAGACCATAATGAGGGTTCTAGGTCATTGCATCTTATCACTATTATCACTCCATCTGGGTTGCATCCACATAATGCAATGCATTCAAGCTAGGATATTTGCATCACACACACTTCATAGGGGGAGGGATTCCATTCTATTCCATGCACACATGCTACTTACATTTCTATAGCTATTATTGCTCGCTACTTCAAAAGTGTGACTAGCATGAGAGAAGCTAGGGAAAAACACACACACATGCATAAGAACTACATTTGGATATGAAATGTAGTGCAACACTCAGTGATAAGTCCACTAGCTTGGTGGCTAAGGTCAGATCTAACCCATCCATATGCATCTTTTAATTTTCTATGGTTTGATATTTCATTTTTATTGCAGGTCATTATTCAACTCATCTGGTGAATCTAGAGTAACAAACAATGAAAAATTGTGACACTCTTTTGACCGGAAAATTCATATCCCGAATATTTGGGAGGACTACAGAGCCAAAAATAGGACTAGAGTGGTTGTGGGCATTTTAGTCCCTTCCCAGAACTCAAATCCCTTTAGATCCTCTAGATACAACCTTTATGAGAACTATGTGCAGGTCGTTCTGCTTCGTGAATCCATAATCGGATATGTGACATTCTCACGTGACAGGTATTATGTTATCATATAATCCATTTCCTTCCTTTCTCTCGCATATTAGGATTTTATTTCATTTAGAATAATTTATTTACATTTATTTCATATTGCTTTAGTCCTTTTACAACATTTTAGTTATCCTAACTATATTAACATTAATACCTAGATATCCCTTTCGTGAACTTAGGAACTCTCTATTTTTGTTAATCATTTTGGTGAACCCAATGCCGTGTTCACCAAAATGATTAAAAAATACGAGTTCCTAGATGGCCTAAAGGGATATCTAGGGTATTAATGTTAATCTAGTTAGGAGGACTAAAACACTATAAATGAACTAGAATAATATGAAATAAATGTAAATAAATTATTCTAGATGAAATGAAACCCTAAGGTGCAAGAGAGGAGTAAGAAAAGACTCATCGATAACAAAGAAATCACATAGTATCATAGATATGGAAATAAAATATGGAAGTGCAGACAAAACCCTCATGGACCCTTTAAAGGGAATATCTAGACTTTCGAGATGGCATAGGTGCCTGGAGTGTCTTGGGCGCCCTGAGGCACCATGGTCTACAATGTTGGTGCTCAAAACAATCTAAATGCTCAAAATTTTAATCTGGTATGGTTGCAAAATGTCACTCGAGTGCTTCCTTTTTTTCATGCTAGATTCGTTAGATGAAATGGAGAGTGACCCAAAATGCAAGGAGAAGTATAGAAAAATGAAATATGAAAGATGCATATGAATGGGCTCGGACTAACCTCGGCCGCCAAACTAGTGGACTTATATCTAAGAGTTGCACTACATTTCAGACTCGGATGTAGTTCCAATGCATGTGTGTGTGTTGTGCCCTAGGTGCTCTCATGTCATTCACACTTTGTGAAGTAGCAAGCAATAATAGTTATAAAAATGTAAGTAACATGTGTGCATGGAATAGAATGGAATCCCTCCCCCTATGAAGTGTGTGTGATGCAGATATCCTAGATTGAATGCATGGCACTATGTCGATGTAATTGATGTAACCCTAGATGCATTGATATTAGTGATAAGATGTGATGACCTAGGACCCTCATTATGGTCTTATAACTTTATATTTATAGGGATCTCAAGCTTAATTTCATAATTAATCACAATAAGGCTGACTGAGAAAATGATAAAGATCACCAAAACTATAAGTGACCCAAAAATAATTGAAAGAGGTTATGCATTGATCGGGATGCCTCGGGATGGGACTGGGTGCCTCAGGCCCTAGCACAAGTGGGGTTCCCGATTTTAGGCTAGAATGTCATAAAGGTTGTGAAATGGGATGATATATACCAAGAAATATGCAGAAAAGATGAAATAAAAGATAATAAAAAGGTGGCCAAAAGGTGGGATTAATTAGTACTTTGTACACTTGAGAACCTTCTAAATAGTAGTATAAGACCAAGATAAATATTGTCTAATGTGTAATATTTGTGTCTACATTTTCCCCCACTTTATGTTGGTGAGTGGAAAGCTCGGTAACATAAAGTAGAAAGATATGCATACCTAATAACAATGTAGAGTGTAATAAAGGATGTTTCAATGGAATAGACTCAAGCGTGGAATGAAAAATAAAAAAATGTGGAGGAGAGTGGATTCTAAAGATGAAAAATGTGTATAAAACATGATGACAATGAACCTAGGGCATAATCCATGTGTAGATTCTATTTTGTAGTGTACCTAGATGGTTAGTGAAGGAAAATTCCTATAGTGGTGTGTTGTTGTTGTCATTTTTGTTGTTTTTGTTGCCCACAATTTGACTTCTTGTTTCTCGTACGGAGGACTTGCAAGGAGAAAATATTCAAGTAGTCAAATACGTATGTAAAATGTTGTGTAAAATACACAAATGTAAAGTATGCTAGAATAGAAAATTTAAATTTCAAAATAGAACATGTGCACTTGATCCATGTCGAATTTTTTTGTAGAAGGATATCTTGTAGCGTCCACAAGTTTTTAAGGTGATTTAATGCCACCCTATTTAAATAAGTATAGGGAGGAACTATGTTATATCCTCTGAATTTTAACCACTTTTGCAGAAATGTTGGAGGATAAATCTATATTGTCATGATTTTTGGGCGATCCGACGCCACCGGATGGAGAAGTGTAGAGAGGCATACCCACCGTAACACCCAAGCTTGTACCCGCTCCACGTAATCATCAAAGGACACCATGTCTTGTTGAGGACGTTGTGTATGAAGTTTGTAAAATGGTCTCGAACTCACTCATGTATTCGAACCGTTGTAGATATGTTGTGTTAGTAGAAAAATCTCAATGATGCCCCCTTCTTTGGATACACATGCGATGACCCTCAAGGAGAATGCGACCCCAAAATAGGACCGACTATAGTCTTAATTGTATAAATTTTCCTACAGGGGAAAGGGAAACACTTGGTAGATACCATGGCATGCATAAAAGGGGGTGGATAACCAATATAAGTGTTATTCTCAATTCATGCATGCAAATAAAACAAGTATAAAATATGCAAATAATGTAAAACTACCAAGAAAAGTAGTGTAAACATGCAAGAAAACAAGCAAACCACACAAAGTGGGTTTCAAACATGGGACATCACTCACAATGTCACAAGATACACAAGGCCATCATGGCCACAAACAACAATCAAGTGTGCACACAAGCAAAGGGAAAATCCCGCATAAAATGGAAGAAAAAGAAGACAAGTAAAAAACATGAAGTCATGTAAACATGTAGTCCCGCAAAACAAGTGCTACACATGGAACACCCATTATCATGTTAGAGCAATAACCAATATGTAAAATCATGTAGAGTGAAGTATTAATAGATGCTAAGTATAAATGAAACAATAACACCCGAATAGGATGAATGTGGATGCCCAAAGTGATGTGTAGGAAGGGTAGAAGGTGAGTATCCATGATGCATGTAGAGTCATATATCTACGATCACACTAGAAAAAGGCATGAACACATATGTTTGTATGATAATGATATAGAAGAAAGCAATCTAACATGTGTAGTAAAGTGATCATGTAAAATGCTAGTACGCAAGAGTAAATACTACCAAGATAATGCGGTTTGTCATGGATGGATGGAATGGAATGAAATATGGAATGATAGGAGAAATGTCCCTGGGTGGATGGAATGTGTATGTAGTGAGGTTCATTTTGTGTTCCCCCTCAGTAGTCAAGAATGAACCATAAATGAGAGTGTGTCATTAGGAAATGGTCAAGTAGTGTTAGTTGTACCTAGCGCAATGTGATGAGTGGGGATGTATAATGGTGATGAAATGTGACATGTGGAGAAGATATGCATGAACCCTATAGCCTCAGCATATATCTTAACTTTTGAATGGAAGAGTGATGATTTAGCCTTAATTTTATATCACTATAGATTGGATGAATGGGAATGTGGTATATACAAGGATGAGCGTGGACCCTATAGCCTAAGCGTATATCACGACTTGTTGAATAGAAGAGTGATGATTTATCCCTAAGCTTATATCACTATAAAATGAGTGGATGGTTATGAGACATGTAGAAAGATATGAGTTGACCTTATAACCTAAGCGTATACCACGACATGGTGAATGTGTGAGTGATGATTTATACCTAAGCATATATCACTATAGGATGAATGGATGCATATGAGACATATCTAAAGATGTGCATGGACCCTATAGCCTAAGAGTATACCATGACTAGTTGAATGTAAGAGTGATGATTTATCCCTAAGCGTATATCACTATAGAATGAAAAGGATGGAGATGGGTGATGATGTAGCCTAAGGCGTATGTCACTATAAGATGATAGGGAGGGATGACAATTTAACCTAAGGTGTATGCCACTAATATGCGGAATGGTAGATGAGAAAAGTATTGCATGTAAGGTCCATTTGATTAGTAAACCCTTAGCGACCAAGTATGAACCGAGGAACTAGAGTGCATCATAGGGTGGTGAGTGCAAAGGCGTAAAAGACAACGTAGTGTAAAAGACCAAGGTATGTGAATTTGTGGTGTAGGAAATGTAATGTAGAATGTGGAGTGGGTATAGAATGTAATGGGATGAATGTGTAGGTAAAAAAATGTGTAATGATGATAGATAAAACTAGACCCAAGTATAAGAAAAACTAGTGTAGGATGTAGAATAGGTAAGATGTATGAATGCAATGATAGTAATGTATAAAAATGGTAGATGGAAACTATGATAGGTGGAACTAGACCCATGTGTAATGTAATCTAGTGTAGCGTGTAGGATGAATGCAATATGAGTGCGTAGGATGTATATCTAGTGTGGAAGATATGAAGATATGTGTAGATGGAATATGTGATGGTAGAAGATAAAGCTAGGCTCATATACAATGTGACCTAGCGTAAATGTTGAATGAGAGGAGGAAATGAAAACTAGGATCATATACAATGATGGCTAGTGTACTATATGCTAGAGAGATATAATGTAGGTGATGGAATGTAAATGTATATATCCTCGTAGTGCAAGATCTCGGGGTTAAATGTAATGGTAATCCCTCAACAAAATCCAAGTGTTAACCGAAGCCCTAGGGGTGCGTCATCGGGTGATGACAATGCTAAAATGTGGGATGAGTATGGGTATGTTATGAGGTTAGTGTATGAGAAATAAAAATAAAAATAGGTGTGGAGGCTAATTTTAGGGGGAATGTTAGGTGCTATTCCCCCAGTGTATGATAATGCATGTACTATGTAGTAGATGATGTATACGGGTCTTTGAGATATGATGGATTTCGTTTAATTGATAATTCGTAAGAAGTGTTAAAGTATTATAGATGTGTGTATGTAGAGGTGGTGATGTAATGGAGAAATGTAAGATGAAATGAGGTTCTTCATGGTAAAATACCCTCAACAGTCATATAGGAACCCTAAGAATATGAGTGTGTCATCATGAGGGTAGAGTAACAAGATTCATCTACCAAAGGCCAAGTTTATGCATGGTGTGACCTTGTTGGACAAATTTTTTAGTAGAATTGGGTGGTGGTAGTGAAAGTGAAAATGTATCATGAACACTAGGAGGAGGATTAGTTTCTTTGAAAAAATTTAATGGGTTGGAGTGTAGATTTGGGAAGAGGCCATGTTGCACTAAGTCTCAAGGGATATTGCTTAGGTTTGTTTGATAATGCAGTAGACGACCTAGAAGGAGTGGTTTGTGAACTAATTTTGATAGGTGGTTGTTGATTTAGGAAATCATAGGTGATTGTTTAGGTGGTATGTGACTAATTGAAGAAGGTGAATGAGAAGTGATATAGTGATGCTCAAGTAAGAAGAGGAGAAGATCTTGTTGAACTAGGAGAAGGATCACTATGCACAAGAGAGGGGTGATAAATATCACTCATTTAATGAATAATAGAATCAAGATATTCCTTAGAAAGATCAGAAGGAAGGTCACTAGTAACCGCGGGAGCTTGTTTAGATGGATCTCGGCTAATCGAAGGAGAAAGAGACTTAGGATTCCATGTGGGTGTTACTTAGAAGGGGATATTGCACACATAATGAAAGAATACCTTGATACGTAAAAATTTTTATTAGGTGATGAAAAGTGTTGCAATCATTTATATTACATCCATTGATTCAATGATAATTAAAATATGGACGACCTAGATATTTTGTTGATTGATAAGGTGAATAGTAATGAGTAGGTGGTAGAGTGATCAATTGACGATGAACAAGCTCTATAAAAATGTCATGTTTCTTAGTACTACACTCAAATATGAGAGGTTCGGCAACATGATGTCTTGAGGTTCAACTAAATGACATGTAGTGGACATAGATTGAATAGGAGATGACGAAGGAAAAAAACATGCAAGTGTGAAGCATCCTTAAGTTGTTGGATTTTAGATCTAAGGGATGTGATGGTGGATTCCATAGATTGAATAAAGGATGTATGCAATTGAGAAGCATCTTTAAGCTGCTGAATTTCAGATCTAAGGGATGTAATGGTGGATTTGGTGGCTACGGATTTATCTTAAAATCACCATTACACCCCTTAGATCTCAAGCACGCAAAGGTACCACTTCCCTCTTTAGAGTTGCTTATGCAGGATGTTAGTGTGATGAAGATAAAACATAGTCACAACCATAAATAAGAATAAATATTCCACAAAGGCATAATCCAGATCTAGATCTTAGAGAATCATGAATTAAACAATAACTATAATAAGATTAATCATACAAGAACCAGTTACAGTCATGTTTAACACCATTATCCATCCAATATACTCCGTTGTATTGAAAACTATAAAACATAAAATCTTCTTACATTATAAAATATCACCATAAGTTATGTGCACATCAGATCCAACAACATAACTCTACAATAACTCTGTCTCTCTAAACTACATAGTTCACTACATATTTATAGGGGTGGGGACTTTCCCTTCACTACCTATGCACTTCTCAAAATAGGTCACATGCTGATAATAACCATGCGCCATGTTACAATTACAGAACACATGCAAGTGTGCTAATAATAGATGTTCTATAGTTAACTGGAAGAAGTAATCCTATTAATAACTTAAACTCATGCATGGCACTTATCACCACTCATTCCCAAAATAGCATTTGTGTGTCATGCAAGTCTCCATCCCGATGTGTGCTCGCACACTATCTCCAAAAAATATCCCGTATCCATGAAAATGGATAAGTCCTGAACCAAACTTTCCTAGCACGTGTTTCCTTTCCTCTCATTGTGTGCCTTCAAATGCACCTTTTTGCCGTGCGTGTATCCTTTATGTGTATTCTCCTTAGAACAATATTATGTCTTCTCGAATTACCCCACACTAAATTACATTTCCGTCCCAACAATGGGGTTTCTTTTTTATGTTTCCAAATAATAAATAATAAGCACTGAAAGAATTAAAATAATCACTATACAAAAGAATGAATCTTTACTCTACAACTCCCTCTTCTTCAACTGGGAGGATCAACTCGGATATTCTATTTGAATCTTAGCCTCAAATGTCTATCAATCATCCAAATAAGGTCCTTTTCTTCTCCGGAATGTCTCGTGGTGATGGCTTCCAACTTATCCCGAGTAATATTTTCTTTCTCATTCGTTAGTACTCAAACAACATTGGCCATAACATACATCATTCCCTCCGTAAGATCCATCTTCTACACTATGATCTTTCTAATCTAATCTATTCTCTCCTTATGAGGGTCTTGAGCTCGCTGCAAGGGATTCATGCCTTTGTTTTATTGGTGCCAATATTTTTGTGTGCCTTAATGATTCATCCTTCATTGCTACCAGACTCCATTATCTTCAACCGAGTTCTCGTCCTTATCATTGCCTCTAGTGCGGCACATATATTCAAAACTTTTTCTTCTTTCTTCACTCATCCTTCAAATTCTAAAGCAACACCTTGTAAGTTGAATTTTTCTCGATCATAGAGGTTTTTGTATTTCGCCTCTTGTTTAACATCTTTTAGTATGGGCATCCAAAGTTGTCCATATTCCAAACCAAATCAACCAAGGTGCACACATAATGCATAAAAAAATGGAAATTTTTTTTGGTACCTTTGGTTCTATGTGAGGCCTTTCCTTCAAAATGTAATAACCAATATCCTCACCCATGGCAATGAACGCCTCATTATTGTTTTGTTCTCATTCCTTATTTTCCTTTAACCGCTCTATCTCTCGCAGATTTTTCCTTGTTATCTTCAATCAGTGATCTAATGGTGGTGGCCTTATCAATATTTCTCTATGCCACCTCAGTAGATACCTTGACTAAGGCATTGTTGACCTATTCATCTGACATGATAGTAGGCTTTATGGTCATGTACCTGCTCTGAGGTGCCTTCTTCACTCTCCTTGAGACATAAGAATCCTTGCACACATCAAAATTTTGTTCATCCATGTGAGTCTGCATGGACTTGGATAGTTGTTTTCTTACACGTGTAGTGGCCATATCTGGGTCCATCAACTCCCATCCATATAACTCTTTAAGTTCCACTGTGCTCTAAAACTAGGCGCGAATGATTTTTCTTGTGTCCTTAGCATAGCCCATACTTGCACAAAATATTCCTCACTCCTCTTCATTCTTGGACCATTATGAACCCGAGCACCAAGTTTTGAGTTGGCCCTTCTCCTACATGAGTTGTAATCGCCCATTGGTTTTCTCCTACATATTTTCTTCTACTTCTTCCTTCTTCTTCATCTCTCATTTATTCATGTCTGGGATCCTCCACATCTTTTGGTTAAAATGGGGTTCCAGACGCACTCTCTTCGGAATCCTCTACCTCCTTATTCATCTTCATCTTTCTTCTTCTCTTCTTCATAGGTTCCTCTTTTTGAGGGAGATTATAGGTTATATTCTTACAGATGTGATGTTCATGTACCTTGGGCATTGGTTCTTCCGAATAATCTCTTGAATTCAGACTCTTCAGTGGAATTCATCCATGTCCAATTCCTCTTGTACTTCTTGTGCATGTGGGGAGTATCTGTGCACTCACTCTCCACTTTTTCTATGGGATACCTCATCGCCCCTATGGTCCAATTGTCAACTATCCTCATGTTCCTCTTCCTCGTCTATTTTTATAGTCACTACAGGATTTGGAGCTGGCACATTCTCCATTGTATGTTTGCCCTTAGGTGGCCTTGGGAGCATGAAATCATTCTCCACATACTTGTTATTCTCCATCCTAGGCTTGAGCTGAAGATATATGAGTGCAGCTCCACTGTCCCTAATAGCCAAAATTACTGGATTTATATTTATAACATCTGAAATGAGCCTCTCAATGTAGGTAGACCATCTTGGATACACATATGTTTTCCTGAGGGTATGGTAGTCACAATATACCTTGTCTGCATTGAAGTTCGAGACAACATGCATCGAGAAAAGTCGTGAACTAAGGCCTAGAAGTAGCACACTTTGAATGCATAGGTAATTTTGTACCATGGAATCCATGTCCCATCATTTATTTCAAATTGTGCAATGTAAAAATGTTGATACACCGTGAATTGTACTACATTTCCTACTACTGCGAGGTAGCTCCTTTGGGATGTTTCACTCCTTCTCAAACGTCGTGTGAAGTCAGTCATAAAAATTTCTGCCCTTTGCTTGAATGGGCCACTCATTTATCCTTCACATAATTTTTTCTTGAATATTTCCGTGAGGGACTTCTTCTCTCAATGGGGTATTCCACAATTTTGTTCTTTGGTCTGGACACTCCAATTTCTATAAACGTTAGAGATAGTATGATAGTACCAAAATTATCTTCTCATTAGTGTGCACTTCCTTAGTAATTGTTTCTAAAATGTATCCAACCAAGTTTTATATTTTTCCCTCTGATATTTTCTTCGCAATGTGTAACCACATTGGTTTTACCTACTGCCATCTCTCTTGATCATTTAACTTTGTGAGTAGATGTGCGGCTTCCCGCACTACACAGGTAATTCTTTAGTTTATCTATGTCCATTCCACAAATACCCTTAGAGTATCCTAACTCCTTACTGGTGGTTATAACAGCTTCCTTATTAGTCATATTACTAATAATATCTATCCATGTTCCCTTCATTCTTGTCAATGTAGCAATCAGGGCTGTTATGATCCTTACCCTTTGTCTAGAAAAATAGAAAAAGTCCTTATGGAATATGCTCATCACCACTAGTATAAAGCCTCTCGGGTTTTCCAAAGTATGGGAGTTCATATAACCGATAAACCCCTAACTTCTTCAGCAACGCTCCCCAATATCATCTTATACTGGCATATCATCCATCGTGGTGCTTGTTGGTCTTCTTATTCAATAACGCATCCAATTCTCCTTTTGTCGGTGGTGGTGCAGTGGTTATAATCACTTAATTTACATTGGAAAATGTGGGAATCCCAATCCCGCACAACTATCACTCCTTCAGGTACCACATCCCTAAAAATATTCTCTCGTGCACAACTTCAACCTAAATTTCCACCTTTTTCTTATCACAGTGCTTTCTTCGGTACCATTGTAAAAATTCCACCTTTTATCTTCTATATCAAGTAAGCTCAAACCATATCTCAAAATAATGTGCCCTATCTTGAAACCACACACCCTAGCTCCTTCTCAATGCTTTTGTTGCATTCAAACCCTTCACCAATGAGGACATAAGCTACTTTCGCACGCAAATCTACTCTCCTCGTCTAGTTTCAAATCCCTCGAACCTCAACACAATTCACTTGTCTCACCACACTTAGCTCACTTGAATACTTGTGATTGCAAGGGTAAAAATAAACCCACATCATGTCCTTCTATATTTTTTCAAAATGTTAGTGCATTTATTGTCCGTCACCGACCAATAATCCTCTCATTAATTGACCATTTTCCCAATTTCCACATGGTACATCTTCACACCCAGCTATAACCTTCTAGCGCACCTTCCTACCTTCTAGCTACATACTTCTTTTTTGCACACTTCCATGCACCCAAGTACCTTTCCATTGTGTCTTCCCCGTAGTTTCCAAGGTCGCCGCTTACCTCGTGTTATACTGCTTTCATTCATTTATTTCCATTCATGGTCTTCTTTTAGAAGAAACTTCCTTCTAGCATCTCCTTTCCATACTTAAATAATACCTGTAACAGTTTGTTCTCATGTGTACCTAGTTGTGAATAAAAAATGACAACCACCCCACACCAATGGTATGTGCATTCCTATGTGCATAAAAATACTTTAGAATGTAATTAGCTTCCAAATGCAAACGTGCTTATTACAAAAACACCAAACTAAAATGACAAATCATATTAAGGAAGAAGTAAATACATGAAAATAAATATAGAAAGGGAAACCTATAATAAATGGCAATACTTCCTTATTACAAACACTAAGAATACTTATTTATAGTATCATTTTAGCCTACTCCATTGAAATAACCGGGTAACCATATTCCATCCAACGCCTCGAACCGATAAGCACTTGATTCAAGTATATGATTGATAACATATGGTCCCAAGAAATGTACCTTGAGCTTTCGTAGATGCCATAGAAAATTAGAATCATAAAGAAGAACCATTTATCCAAACTCAAGCTTCTTGTCCCCGATGTGTCGGCATGCCATGCCTTCTTCTTGGATTTTTCCTTCTTTTGACTCCAACGTGCTATGACATGCCTCTCATCCAACTCGTAGTATATTGTCTATTATTTATTCTAATGCTTTCTCATCAGCTAGAACTCAAGCGCACACAATACATAAAGAAGGTAACATAAATTCTATAGGAAGAACTACTTTTGCACCAAATACAAACTAAAAGGATGTGTCCTTATTCAACCTCTTGTAGGTTGTTTTATAAACCCAAAGCACAACAAAACTTTATCATCCCAATATTTCCTTCCAACATCACAAAATTTTGTCAAGGTTTGGCTCAATATATTGTTGAAGTCCCGAGTAGTCCCATTTGCTCGAGGATGATAGAGTGTAGTTTTGTGGTGTGAAATCATAAATTCATCCAACAATATCTTGGTTGTCTCATTCAATAATTTTTTGCCCCTATCACTTGTCAAAACCAACAGACATCCATACCTAGTAATAATTTTTCCCACAAAAACTTGGTTTCCGTAGCTACTTTTTGCATAATCCTTTGTAGGTGCTGCTTCACCCACCTTGTAAGATAATCTTTGCAAGTGATGATATAGCGAGATTCATTTCTACGCATGGATGGTGAAATAGTACCCATAAAGTCTATAGACCATTTTTCAAATGGCTCTACACTAGGAATAGATCTCAAAGGCATTTCATATCTTTGCCCAGTTTTCTAAGGCACCGACAATGATCACATACCTTACAATACTCTTTATAGTCCTTGTACAAGGTCTCTCAAAGATAGTCCAAAGAGTAGAATATTGCACGTTGTGGCATCACCTACATAGTTCCCACCTGAAATACCACCACAAGCCTCTTCCATGATATTGGTGTGCTCATGTTCCAGACACACCGGCATAATACTTCATCTCGGCCTAATTTGTATAATTCGTCACCGATCAACATAAAGGGTGGAGCGTGAATTACAAGTTGTTTCTTTTCTAAGGCCTTCATTCCTTCCGGTGCCATACTTGTACGTAAAAAGACAACAATTTCATCTAACTCAAGGTGCGTGATGTAACTCGTATAACTATGCATTCGTAATTATATATTTAATTGTCTATGTGCCCTCCCCGATTGAATTCTTGATAAGTGATCTAGGATAGAAATACTTTTACCTAGTTTTACTATGATTGTAAATTCAAATTTTTGAAATAAAATCACCCATCAACATACGCGCCCTCAGTAAGATGAGATTATTGACCAAGTATTTTAATGTCATGTGATCATTATAAAATACAAATGGTGTTGCTAGTAAATATTGTCCGAATTTATGCAACGATCGTATAGATCATGGACAAGGCCTCGTGCTCTATAGTGGTATAATTATGTTCCACATGAGTCAACTATCTACTATAAAAATAGAAAGGATGATCTATAATAGATTCTCTAGACAATCTAACATCGCTCTAATAGTTGTGCGAGCCATCCACATTTACGTGAAACGGTTGGTTCCAAGAGGGAAAAAATAGAATAGGCATTGTAGTAAGTCTCTCCTAAAATGCCTCAAATGTGCATTCACATGCGGTTCTCCCCAATAGGATGTCCCTTTTCATTTTAGTAACTCTTCTGTGGGGCGCGACAATATTCACATAGCCCTTGATAATTTTCAAAAATACCCTATGTGGCCCAATAATCTGCAAGCAGCTCACTCGAGTAGAGGCTCCTCCGCACCTACAATAACTATAACCTTAGCTAGATCCACTAACAAACCTTCCTCGCAGATGATGTGCCTTAATATAGTTCCAAAAGGCATAGTGAAACACACACTTTTTATGTATAAAGAAATATTTAATTTTCTACATATTTCAAACACTAAGCGTAAATTGTCACAATGATCCTTAATAAGTCCATACACCATCTAATCATCTAAGTAAACCTGCAAGAAGTTGTGAATAAAATCCTAGAATGCTTGAACAACTATGCACAAAAATACAATAAGTAACGTTCCTCAATCGAAGGGCATCACCGTATATGCAAATCTTCCCCATTGAGTTGTGAACATCATTTTCTCTTAATCCTCATGTGCAATTATAACCTGATGAAACCTAGAGAATCCATATGTAAAAGAATAAACCTCGTGCCCTATAACACCTTCTAATATTTCCTCCGTGAAAGGTTTAGGAAAAGGGTCAATCACACACGCAAAGATTCGGTTCCTCCGTAATCCACATAAATCCTAATCTGATCATCTTTCTTTATACTAATTACCATTGGGCTAACCCACTCTAATTCCTCTAGGGGCTTAGTCATGCTAAATTTTAACATTGTTTCAATTCCTTCCTTAAATTTTATGCACAAAGTTAGGATTCATCCTTAAGGTCTCTTCTTGACCAAAGTGTGCACCTTAAGCTTAATCTTAATCTCTCCTAATGACTCATGCACTCCTTTTAACTCATGGTAGCCCCTAGGAAATAAGTCTTGGAATCATGTAGTAAGTCAATTATCTTTGCCATTTCGTAATCGCACTCAATAATCCCCAATTATTACCTCCTTAGGTTCAAAGATCTGTGCTAATGTTCACTTTCTTGATCTTCATAGGTTCATGATAGGTGGACACGTTTTTATCCACACCGTCCAAAACCTCGTGCGTACTGTTGAATGATCTATATCCATATTTTCTACTTCTTCATCATACACTATGTAGACCATATTTCCTTTTTCTTTCTCACAACAAGTGCACTTAAGTAGTGTGGCATCTGTCTCTTCTATTTCATCAAAACATGCTCCTAAGTCTACCTCACCAAGTAACTCCTGAATGAGTTCTTCAAAGATTTTAAATTTCTCCCATAGTTAAGCACTTTATAACCCTTAATGCCCCTTCCACGAGAGGTTTTAGAAAAGTAGTAAAAATTGTAGACCATTCATGCAATCAAATCCATCCAATTTCCATTCTCCTATGCAGCCTCCACATAAACATACCAAGCATGTGTGTAGCCTTGTAATATGGAATAAATCTTATGCACCCATATTGAAGGTGGTAAAGCTTCCTGCCCCTTTGTACAAAGTCTCTCAAACCGCTGAACGTGGTGCTAAACGGTTGATTAACATAATATATGTAGATATGAGTAGGTGCATTGCTCCTAAATCATCAAGTTATTAGAGAAATTCTAACATCATTCCATTCTATGAGATTATCCCTGAAGCATCCACTAGCATGTTGCTATCCCATGCAAGGTATACACTAACACATTTCTTCTTTCTACTCGATCCATCCATTGCTCCCCCATAGTGCGCAGGAATACCGTAGGGTCGCCTTCTCTAGTGTAACAAGGCACAGAGTTATTACCTATCCTCCTAATGCAACGTGGTTTTATTTTCTGCGTAAATGAAATTTTTACTTCACACCCAATGATCTCATAGGTTCCATGTGCCAAATTGTCACTAGAAATACTTGTAGTATCACTAATTGATGTATGCATCTTCTCACCGGAGGATTCTTTCCTTAAACGCTTTCAAGTATATATGGGTCCCGAATGGTGTGTACATAAAATTTTTTAGGTCCTCCTCACTCAAAGGTTGAACATAAGGTGCATACTTCCCATTTGGTAAAGGGATAATAACTCTTTCATCCTTATTATCAAAACTTAGATACCCCTTGTTAAACCGTAGATCAAAATTATTTACATAACACCAAGGGCACCCAAGTAAATGGGAAGCTATCTACCTCAAAGAACGATAAAACCTCAAAGTCCCAAAGAACTTGGCCCTTATATATTAATGAATGTATTCTTCAAAACTCGATTGGAGTTTCCTTAGTCCGGTAAGAAATAAATAGTACATTAGAGGATGGGTGCAATGAAGGTCTTCCCATATGTACCCATGCATCTAAATTAAGCACATTCACTTTCGTGCAGCGTGCCCGATCAATATATTTCTCAAAAGACATCCATCCACAACAACATTCAAAGTGATCTCCTTATCATAATCCAAGCTATGACGGAAATATTAACATGCAAGATTTGTTGTCCATTCTCAATACCTACATGAAAAGTGTTCTCATTTAACCAATTCCCGGGTAATGGGATAATATTCTCCTAGCACAACATCTTGCATACTACCTTCAATGATCAATGTCTAAATGGACCGTGTTTGTTACCTTCTTTTGTTCCAACTTCCGTGACTATTCCTTTAAACATTGTATTTCACCACAAGACTTATGAGAACCTCCATGGTCTCGTGATAAACATCCTTTTGATGTGTATGATCTGGATACCTTGCATGTAAAACTTCTTACTTAGTGATGGTAGGATTCTCATTCAATGTCTCTCTCGCGCACAACTTCAACATGGGTAGTAATCTTCATTGGTACTAAATTTTTTTGGTTCCAAATTTGGCATCCACTAGTTTTCCACAGTAGCGTTGTATCCTAACCATCCCTAAGCCCTTGTTTTCTTGTTTATAATTCTTGCTAAGATTCTCATATAAATATGGGAATTCATCATAGTTTTGATTCTTCCCACAAAAGAACAATTAATATTCTAAGGACATTCACGCCCGAATTGATCCGGAGATTTGAATGTAAAAATGTTCTCGTGAGGAAACTCGCCTTGTCCACCACCATGGCCTCACCCCAAATCCACCATGATATCCTCAACCTCTTCCATGACCTCCTTCAAAACAACCTTCGGTCCGAGCATAGCGTGGTTGAGTGTGATCATGATCATAGTGCTCGCTTTTACCTTTAGATTTATCTAATACTCCCATATGTCACACACTAATATCTATAACATCATGGATCTAACCAATCAACCTATAATATTTTGTATTGTGAGTCATGGACTAGAAAATCTTACATACCAAAATACATTCTTTCTTATTGCGTGTTGTAATAATGGGAAGTGAATGAATTTATGGTCCAAATGACATATCTCACAATCTAGTAATAATAAATGCACCGATATGCTAGACAACTAGCCTTAGTGTGCCCTTCTACTTCACAATCGCACACCAAATCCCAAAGCACATCTCATGTTCTGAATTTTCTAACGCTTTCTCTAATCGCTTTGGCATAGCTACAATTTTTACTTCTAGGAATGGGCTTATACCAGCTTTCTATACTCTTGACTACCTCAACAAGTAAATATGCTTTAGTTTCTTCACACGGATCAGTGTATGTCTTATATGACAACACCCACCTAAATGGTGTGATCAAACCCCCAACGAACCATTATGCATGCTATCTTTCATGAATATCATATGAAATTTTAGACAGAGCATTTTGAAATGGGCATCATATTCTGAACACTCTCGGTAGTGCTCTACTTAATATCCTTGAGCATGCTTATACTCTTCTACTAAAACTCATGGATATAAAAATCCTTAAGGATATCATCCTATAGTTCTATGTAATCTATGAAAGTTTGATCGGTGGTCAAACTTCATGTACCAATCAGTGTGCGCGTCCCCTGTAATGTAGTTGCAAACTAACTTTCCTTGCGCTCAGAAGTCATGATTACTTTTGTGTGCCATAGTATCTCACACATGTGAACATGCTCAACAAAGATCCTCTATTCCCCAATACTCTAAAAGATGAAGTGACATCTCCTTATAAATATTTTGGGGTTAGTGCGGACTCCTTCCAACTCGATCTAGAACCTCATGTGTTACCTCTGCCTCCAGAACCACCAGATCCACTAGAACTAGAGCCACTTATACCCCCTAATACTCCATCGATATCCGTAAGTAGACCAGTGGATGTACTTCCTGTGTCCTAATAGTGGTACTAAACTGAACTCCTACAGTCTACGAAGTGGTACTACTCCCAGAAGTGAGTCCAAAATTCATGTGCACTTGAGTTACGTGGCGACAATGCACCTAAAAAGATACCTCCAAATAACAAAGAAGATGTTTTCCCATCCATATATGTACTTTTTATCTTACTTACTCCTGCTTCTTCTATCTTGGCCCAAACTAGCTTCTTACTACCTAGGTTGTACTAAATACTGGAAATCCAAGCGCAAGGGCGAGGTTTCTAAGTAGATTTAGATGTGTGCCTGCAGACCATGTCGTCTCTACTCGCGTGCTCCCCATGTGATGCTAAGGAGGGTTATTTTCATGCCTTCCCAAATGGGGGAGTCCCGGATGCTCTGCTCCATGCCTCCTACGTGAGCTTAAAATCCTTCACAAGAAATATCTCTCCTTAATGCCATCTTCTCTCGTAATATCATAATGTTTCTCTATCTCCCTCTCGCATGCCTCATTGTACTTAAGCCACCTTTCTTCTCTCTGCCTCTCTGTGCCAGTTCGCCATCTTTCACCAAACACTCGCTCCCCGCCTCTGCGCATGGTGGTGTTTAGCTAGCCATCAACTTTTCTTCCAAGTTCGAGTTACCATCAATATTTTGATCGCTAGTAGAATGCCTTGTAGATATGTTCCCCTAGGGTAACATAAGAACCGGAACTCGAGCATACCTCCGAGAAAGAATAAGTGGAAATTTAATAATCTAAAGTATAGTTGTTCAAAACACCATGGAACCAAGTATCCACAAATACAGTGTGCGTCCAAATAGGATCAACATCATAGAGGGATTAAAATTTTTCCTATGTCGAGACAAATTTGTGATACCTCCAATTCCTTTTAGACACATAAGTAACCAGCCACTCGTACAACTCTATCGGAAATATAACAAAGAAGATCTCATACAAAAATCATATAAATTCTTCTCCACCCACGCGTGTATGTCAAACTTAGATCCATTTTTAAACCTCTCGAGTGTACTTTTCTTTAAGATCTTTATCCACTCCTCAATAGTTGCTAAGGTCAACCGATACATATTCATCGTGACCCATCCCTAAAATTGCTGAAAAAGAGGTCTTGAAAAAGGAACCAATGATGCACCTAGAATCTATCAGATAAAACCCGGGCACATCACCCACCTAAGATGAGTGCCCACCTAAAGTGCATAACGGTAGCAGGCCCTCTTTAGATTTTCTTATGCGGGATGTTATTGTGATGAAGATAAAACATATTCAGATCCATAAATATGCATAAATATTCCACAGTGCATAATCCAGATCTAGATCTTAGATAATCATGAATTAAACAACTATAATAAGATTAATCATACAAGAACTAATTACAAATACATTTAACACCATTATCCATCAAATATACTCCATTGTATTAAACAACTTGTAAAACATAAAATCTTATTACATTATAACATATCACCATAGGTTATGCGCACATCGATCCAACATCATAACTCTCTGACAATAACTTTGTCTCTCTAAACTACATAGTTTACTACATATTTATTAGGCGGGACTTTCCCTTCACTTTTATGCACTTATCAAAATAGGTCACATGTTTGATAATATCAGGTATATCATTACACTAACAAGCACACATGTAAGTGCACTAATAATAGATGTTTTATAGTTAACTCGGAAGAAGTAATCCTATTAATAACTTAAACTCATGCATGGAGCTTATGAGTTTCTCATTCCCAAAATAACATTTGTGTGTCACGCAAGTCTCCATCCCAATTTTGATCTCGCATGTTATCTCCAAAATAGTCTCAGTATCACAAAAATGGATAAGTTCCGAACAAACTGTTTTTGCACGTGTTTCCTTTCCTCTCATTTTATGCCTTCAAATGCGCCTTTTTCCCGTGCATGTATCCTTTGTGTGTCTTATCCTTAGAATAATATTGTGTCTTTCAACAACTATTTACAAGCTAGCAAAAGATAAAACAAAATATCACTATTTTAAAATAGAAAGTGCAAGGTAATTGGTTAATTTGTATAGATTTATCCCTTTTCCATGTAATTTTGTGAATGATTTGTTTGAAGTGAGTGAATATTTTTTAACATACGAAATAGAATGCTAGCAAGCATAAAGTTTTTTTGCTCTAATTATTATTGAATATTTTATTTATTAATGTCAATTTAGCAAATTATAAAAATTAACTTAGCATATAATTTACATGAAAATTTATTTTCTCGCTTAGCCCTTCTAATGAAAATTTACAATATTTTATTGCTTTTTAGTATTGAAGTGTAATTTCAATTTTCAAATTTTTTAAGTGTAAATTTTTAATCATCCTTCTATGATAAGTCTGAAAGACGTTTGAAGGGTATTGATGACTTCAAATTTGATCCTGGACAAGACTATTGCTATTTTTATCCAATTCCATCTTTATGCTTGGTTCCTATGACAATCGTTCTTATTTTATTTATTTAAGTCCTTCTATGTTTATCCCTCCATAGCGCCAAATATATAATAAGTAACTCCTTCATTTTATTTATTTATTTCCATGCACATTTATGCACATTTAACCCCTTGGCATATACCTCTATAGGACAACAAATTTCCTTTATTACATCGAAAGGTGTTCCTTCACTAGGTTGAGGTCGAGGGCCTTCATATAAAAGCATAGGCATCAATGGTGGAGAGCGGCAAGAAGATGACGTTGAATGTGAACACATCTTAGCCGTCGATAAATTTGGATAACCCCTAAACTCAAATGTAATATGAAAATATGTAACAATGTGGGAAGAATATGTAGCTGAGAGTGATTTGGGGCAAGACAGAGGTTGATTCGACACAAGAATGCAACAAGAGATGGAACAGTCCCACAGAACCCAATATTACGTGATAGCTTCTCCCAAAAGCTATAAAAATTGACCATGTCATGGTCTAGAGAAGTTACACCTTGGTGGGGGAATTGGGATTATTTCCTCGATGGATTAATTTTTTTTCAAGTTCCTAACCCATTATTTAAGCTTTAGATTAGCCCTTGACCTGCTCTAGAATCATGTATTCAGCAAGTCGGTGTTTCATAGGATTAAATTTCAAACAAGTATTTAGTTCTTGTTCGATCTTCAACATTATTTGTTTGTAATAATAAATTTTAAAAACTTTTTTTTCAATAATTTTGAAGGTTTAGATCAACCCATGTGGTTTTTTACACTATATAACCATTGGGCATCCTAGGATTTTTTTGCACTTGGTGGGCTAGATAATCATTAGGGTATACTTTTATTGTGCGATTAGTTTGCTAAGATTTGTTTCTCAGTAGCTCAAATTTTTGTGAGAAATTCGATTGATCTGTGTGATGTCGCATAAGTTTCTCATTTAGAAGGTGGTTTACTATGTGATTTGAGATTTCTTATATGAAAGTGGTTAGTCATTTCTGTTTTAGGATCTTGCGAATCCAATACATAGGGTATCCATGTGAGTTTTGATAGTTTCCCAAAAATTCTTTTATTAGGCTAAGATCAATAATAAGTTCTACCTTGATTTTTTTATCAAATGGTAAGTCTTTTGTGTGTGTGTGTTTGTTCAATGATTTATGATTGTAAAATGGGTTGTTTTGTTTTTTGTTATTTTCCGTTCAACGTATAGTTATTTTCGATGAATTAATGACATATACGACAATACATAGTATGCAGTACTTGAATTTGGAGTCCGGAACTTTTATTTTCACTAACCACTTTGCATGTTGTTTTATATATAAATAGCTTGATTTTATTGACTCGATTCCTCTTATGTAGCAACTCATAGGCCATCTTATATGATTTTTAAAATAAGGTGATTGAGTTTTTGAATCAAAAATCCCTATTTAGGATCCCTCAACCTATCTTACATGTTGTATGTTTAATTAAGAGGTTCTATTTTCAATTATTCGCATGATAATTTTTTTGTAAGTTTTTGTTTGGATCTTAACTAGACAGGATTTGTTTTTAGTTCAAAGTGAAACATGACCAATAAGCGTATTGTAAGGAGATTCAAGACTTGTATAGGGATCCCTAATATCAAACAGTGCAGGCCTAGTGGGGGAGGACCTCTTCCATGGGCAAGTGACTATTATGGGGTGGGCCGAGAGCCCTTATCTTTGGAGGAGTCTTTTTTTCAAGATCCTATTTACACTAGGAAAATAGGAATTCTTTATAAGTGTGATTGACTCAGATGTTGTCTAAGTCCCATAAGCCATATTGTTTTACCACGAGGCATGCATTTCAATGTTGTAACAACTCTGTTAGCAATTTAGTTATTATTAATTTGTATTTTTAATGTAAAATATGAGATCATCTACAACAACTTGAGTTTATAAGGTACTATTCAAATTTTCTACCTAAATCCGCATACCACTGAAGTTTGAACCCTGAACACTAAAACTTGTACCCTATACACTATATATTAAACCCTAAATGTTGGTGTTTTTCCTCATTTCACCTCAAAGTATGACATAAAACAGATAAGGTAATGGTCAAGGAGGAATACATGTGATTATGTAGACAATATGCACACATTGTATAATTTGATCAAACTAAATGTGAGAGATTCCCTTTGGCTAGGAGGAATGACCTATATAAGAAACACAACAAAACCACCAAATGATATTAAATAGTAAATTACAATGGACTACCTACCGATGGCTAGTTCCGGGAAGTGTGACACTTCCTAGATGGTTGTCAATCCACTGTTTTTATCAAATTAATGAAAATAATTATGAGAAATAGAGGTCATGTTGTAAACACTTTAATTTAGGTATCAAAAAATGTTATCAACACACTAGATTAAGCGATTATCAAGTACAAAATAATATAGAATCGGGCAAGGTATTGTTCGGGTTGGGAAAGGGCACAAGGGTGTTAGGTAAGGTTTGGGTGGATTTTGGTTATGTTATGGGTTGTTTGGTGAAGGTAAAGAAAAAGACACAGTGACCAATATCAGTCTTGTGGTGATGTCAATAAAGAGGAAAGATCGACAACGGTTAGGTGACCAACGTCGGTAGGGGCAACTAGCGTAACTTAATAAAAACAATTTTTGAGTTTCTCTGTGATTGTGAGAGTGAAAATAAAGTGGTTAGGTTTGTAATATTACCGAGAAGACTCGAGAATACATAGGGGGAAGTCACTGAAGGAAAAAAGGTCATAGGTGGTTAGTTTAGTGGATTGGTGAGAAGTTGGAGATAAAGGAATACAAGAAGAAATAAAGTATAACAAAGGAGGTAAAGAATATATACTTTAAGAAAGCACAATATGATTGAAATCACGTATATTTACTTGCATTTATAGATATGGTAGGTGATGGAGGATGATAGTTTTTCCATGAAGATATTATGGGTTCAGTTCCACAACAGTACTCTCGGAGTGTTCTCGTGAGTATTCCAATGCCCTAGAATGAGAACTGGAAACTTTCTTGGACCGTGGTTAAGTATTTTGTGTTGTCTGGATGTTCGAAGCTTTGGATTTGTGCTTGAATGTGAAATAAAGCTCCCAAAATTGAAATGACCAACCCCAGTAAAAAAGGTTTCAAAATTGTATATAAAGTAACCTATGACGGTTATGTGACCAGCGTCGGTCAAGGAATAATTGGCATCGATTAAGGCGTAAATTCTAGGTTTACCAAAAATAGGAAGATCTTTCGAGATTTGGCATGGTTTCCTCATTAATCCCGCTTAGTAAAGTAGAGTTCACGTGAGAGAAGGCAGGAAGAACCGAGGAGAGGTCTAGTTAGGTTTAGGAAGAAGTCTTAGTTACTTAGGTCAAGTTATTTACTTAGCATTAGGAGTTACAACTTAGTTTTGAGAGTGATGACTCGGTGTTGAGGGTGATTACTAAAACACTTTGAGTTAAATGCCCCTATAATGGATCCAGGTAGGGTTTCATGGTGATGTGGAGATGTGAGGGTGAAGTTAATTTAATTAATTAATTAAATTAATCAATAATGTGAAGGTGAATATATTAATAATAATTAGTAATGGGACCAAGGTGTGCTTGATTAATTGAAAAGGACTAAGGGGAGTGTGACCCAAATTTGGTGGTCTACATTTACCCATTTTTGGTGTGTAGATTTGTATTAGTAAGTGATGTAGAAAAAAAAAGGAATTTAGTGTCCTGGGTATAAGAAAAGGTTAGGTTGCCCTAAGTAGGGATGGAGGTGATCCCCTCAAATCAAGAATGAATGAGGTAGGAAACGTATTTGGTGAGTAGTTTGATAAATATGTTATTCATAGAATTGAGGGTCATTGGGTAAGGTGATGGTCGGGTCGTGTAATGGGTAATGACAATCGAATGGACACACACATATATATTTTGATACGGTACCAGGTAGAAGAGATTGAAAAATATACTTCATCAAAGGTCGATAGGTTTATCCAAATGAGGGTGAAGTGATTTAGGTATCCAAGGTATATGATATGGTCCTAAATCACAACTAGGATAGGTGTAGGAATGGGTAATAGGTGTTGTTCCAGGGAACCAAAGGTATGGTCGGGATAATCATCATGACATTAGGAAAGGTAAGGTTATTAGGCTCAACAACATGGGTAAAAATATCACAATTTATAACATGTACACACATTTGAATGGCCAAAAGGAGGTGTCGGTTATATTACATGTTGATTTTCTTTCAGATGAGATCACAAACCTTGAAGGTTTTTTCTTGGAAATTTTTGTTATAGGCACGTTTGATACATTTTTGGTAGATTTTAAGGTGATCAAGAGTGATTAAATGATTCTAACCTAGTAATTCAAGCTAAGCCAAATGGTCTTGGTGAAAATATTCATCGGTGAGCATATCTTTGAGTGAGATATGAAGAGATGGAATTTGAACTTCAAGAGGTAAAATAACCTCCACACCATAAACCAAAGATAAGTGTGTGGAAACAATTGAGGTGCCAATAGTAGTGCAATAAGACCATAAGGAAAAAGGAATGTGTGTATGTCGATCCTTGCAATATCATCAACCACTTTCTAAAGAATTTTATTGAGGGTTTTGTTGGTTGATTTGGCTTGCGATTTTCTTGGGAGCAAGTAAGGTGAAGAGAAACTAATTTTAATTCCAAATGTGTCACGAATGAAGAGAAACTAAGTTGAATTCCAAATGTGTCACAGAGTTTTGAAGGGTTTTATTTTTGAATTTTTACCATTATTAGTGATAAAACTAAACCCTAAATTGGTGAGGATCACCAAAGCAACAGAATGATGTGATGGTTAATGAATTCACATATTTTCTCAACCTTGGTAGAAATAAGAGGAGCAACTTCCACCCATTTAGTGTAATATTCAATAGTGGTTATAATCCATTGATGACATTGAGAAGAATGAGGGTTAATCTCACCAATGAGATCCAAACCCATTGAGATAAATTCCAAAGGTATTATGTGACTTGTAAGGGGTGAATAGGTGTGGTGAAGATTAGCATGTTGCTGAAACTTTACACAATGCTTGACATAAAATTACGCAATTTAATGTTGGCCAATAATAACCGAGGTTAAGGATGTGCTTAGTGATAGCTAAACCACTAAAATGACCCCAAAATTCCATCGTGAATATCTTTAATAGTATATGGTATTTCAGAATTGGTGAGGTAATGTAAGAGGATGCCATCAAATCCACGTTTATAGAGAATACCACCCATGATGACATAGTGAGAGACACTTTTGAGAAGGCTCATTGCCCATTGTGGTAAGATGTGGATGGATAATTGAAAGGAAAGGTAGTCAAAACATTAGTTATACCAAATATCTCGTGGGTCAATTTTTATTTCTCCAACAAAATTAACCTCTTGGAATAGGTAAGAAGGTGATTACAATCTTTGTATTGTGACAAATATTTTCAAGTCTAAGGGTGAAGCAGGTATTTGAGAAGCAAGACAAGCCATGGTATCCACAAAAATTTTTTGTGGAACGTGGGGTGGTGTGAAGTTCATAATGGTCAAAGGTAGTCAAGAGAATTTCAACATGATGTTTATAATTTTTAAGTATCTCATTACGACACTTGTATAGACCATTAACTTGGTTCACCACTAGTTGAGAATCACCAAAAATATTAATGGATTTAACTTTTAAGGCTATGGTGGTTTTAAGACCCAATACGAGTGCTTCATTTTCATGATGTTATTGGTGCAATCAAAATATGTTTGAAGGATAAGGGCATAGGTCACCATCTAGAGGAATAAGGATGGATCCTACACCACCCCATGTTGACATTTTGAACCATCAAAGAATAAGTTCATTTGATAAATGGTATCTTCAAGGGAAAGGGTAGCAATGGATTCATCTAGAAAATCAAATTTTGAAGATTGGTTTCCGGAAAGAGGTGCGTCTACAAGTTGGTCAACAATGGTTTTCCTTTGACATATTTTTGATGGATAAATTCAAGATCAAGGTCTATATGAGCATGATCCAAAATGCAACACATTGATGTTGGTAGGGTTTAGCATACATATAATGAAAGAGGTTAGTGTTTTTGAAAAAAAGGTTTTATGGTTAAGTAGGTAATGGAAAAAGTTTGGTAGCGAAAAAGACTAGGGCTAGGAAAAGATTTTTGGTGTGAGTGTATCTAGTCTCATAGTCTAGAAGTGTATGAATTATATAATAAACCAATTTCTCTCTATGTTGTTCATCACGATGAGAAAGCATGGCCCCAATGAATGGTCTATGGCAGAAATATAGAGGAAAAAGGGAGTGTCATCTTTAGGAGGGATGAGCATAGGTGGTTTGAGGAGGTATCCTTTTAATGCTTCAAAATATTTATGGCATTCATCATCCCATTTGAAGGAAACATCATTTTTAAGGAGATGATGAAAAGGTTGACAATGGTCAGAGAGTTGGGAAATAAAATGATGAATAGATTGCAACTTTCCTTACAAACTATGAAGTTGGCGTAGGTTAGTAGGTGGAGGAATCTCAAGAATTACCTTGATTTTAGTAGGGTTGACCTCAATGCCATGCAAAGAGATGATGAAACCAAGGAGCTTACCCGAGAGAACAATGAAAACACACTTCTTTGGTTGAAGACAATGTAATATTTGAGTAGATGATCAAAGATGACTTTAAGGACCATGAGATGGTCATCTCGATGTTTAGATTTAGAAAGAAGGTCATCTACATAATCTTCCAATATGTTATGCATAATGTCATGGAAGATATAGGTCATATCCCACTTGGTAGGTAACACCAACATTCTTAAGGCCAAAAGGCATAACTCGATAACAAAAGTCCCCCAAGGGTGATAAAGGTAGTTTTGTGTTGATCTTTAGTGTAAGTAATATTTGGTTGTAACCCGAGAAACCATCCATGAGTGATAACATCTCATGACCAATGGTGAGATCAATGCTTGGTAGAGAAAATCATTTTTAGGGAAGGCTAGGTTGAGGTCATGAAAATCCATGCATATGTGGAGTCCCCTATCACTTTAGTGACATGAATGATGTTGAAATCCATTAGGGATAATCAATGGGTAGAATAAAAGAAATAAAAGAGGTGTTGAGTTCTTCTTTTATAAGAAGGGTAATGCATGGATGCATTTTCACAGTTTTATGTTATACGGGTTTGGCATTAGGGATGGTTACAATATTATGAACCAAAATATTTGGGTCAATACCGGGCATATCGGCATAATACCAAGAAAAATCATTTCTATAGTCTTGGAGGAAAGAGGTAAAAGCTTCCTTCTCAGTGGAATCTAAAGATTGGCCTATCTTTAGAATGTGAGGGTCATCCTGAGTGTGAATGTTGATCTCTATGGTTAATTCATTCAACATGGTTTGCATCTCAGAAGGTAATGACCGATGGATGTAAGATCCTCACACCTAAATAAGTGAGAATGGAATCATCATCCTGACATTGAACAACATTTATAGGAGTATCATCATCGATCAGGTCAGGATAGAGGAAGGGAATAGAAGTGGGAGCCTCACCATCGTGTTGATAGGTTAGAGGTCCCAAGAAATGGTGTTTATGAAAAAAAATTTTGGAGGAATGGATTTTGGATCCATAGACTCCATAGGTGAAGTCGGTGGCATAGGTAAATGAGGTGGAGAAGGTGTCTCTTCCTCTACGAGGATGACATGGGATTTCTTGAAGAGAATCTTCCAAAAATCCAAGACCACGATGATCATTGTATTTACTGGGTAGTGCAGAAATGACTGTGACATCCTTGTTCATAGAGACCAAACCCAAAACCTTTCCATGCAAATCAATGGAGGAATGTGTAGGTGAAGCGATGATTAGTTAGGTACCAAAAATCAGATGAGAATGGTCTGGTTTGGGTAGTGGTTTAGGCATATGTGAAGGAGCATCGAGTCCCCCATATGTCAAATTAGTAAGAAGATGAGGTGGACCGTATATGAAAAGGCCTCACCTACCCATTGGTTGTAATGTGGATGTCGATGGAGGATTCCATACTCTTGAGGAGTAAGGAAAGTGTTTATGTTATAGAGGTGATACTCCCCCAAAGTAAGGCATTGGAAAATGTCTACTAAGGGATCAAAGTTGGAATTTGGGTGGCGGGGATAGAAGAATCACCTAAAGCATGGGAAGGAGAAATGTCCATTATTAGTGTCGGAGATGGGTTGGTTGATGGACCCATGGTAGAAGCCACAATGGCAGTAGGCATAGTGGAGGTGATTGTGGGAGGTGTAGTGGTAGAAGGGGTGGATGAGGTAGCAATGGAAGAAGTGGCATCATTGGCTTTGGATGGGATAATAGTGTGTTTGTGGTAGAGGCCTTAACTGGTATAAGGACATCATTATGTTGGTAGAGCATGTTACACATTTTAAATGGTGAAGGATCGGCGAAATGGTGTAGTTGTGCCCTTCATGTTCAAATTTTAGACATCGATGTAAGGTGGAAGGAACACAACCCATGACACGTGAATCCAAATCATCCAAGAAAAAATTATATTAGAATTCCCCCTCCAATACGTAGAATAATTCAAGGAATAGTCCGGGGGCCCATGCGGATGTGGAGAATGATAGTTTTGAGGGTGGAAGTTATGGCATCATTAAATGAACATAGCATAATTGGGTTATGGTGCATATAATTGGAAGGGATGTGCATTTTTGATATGCATGGGAAGAAATGATGTTGATACTAACACCCCATCAATCATAACATGGAAGACATGTGTATTCTCAATATACATAGAGATGAACAAGGTAGGGTCTGAGATCATCTAATTGGAGGGGTAAAATCTCATCATCTGAGAAACTGAGAGAGTGGCCACTTGGTGAGTAGTAGAGGGGGTAGATGGAGGTGGAGGTGAAGTGGTGAGAGAGGCCACGTGGTGAGGGGTGATAAGGAGGCAACAAGTGTGTAGGTCATTAGGTAGAACCTCAATAGATTGCAGGATCTCAATGAGGGCCTGACGATGGGACTCAGAGGTTTGGATAAGGTCATACAGGGACATTTTCAAAGGTGATTGGTGAAGCTTGCTTGAGCATGGTGCGATGAGCCACTCCATCTGACATAGGGAATTTTGGTCCATGAGATGGTGATTTTGGGTGCAGGGCCAACAAAATGTTAGGTAGAGGTGTGGTGATGGTTTATCTGTCTTCTCTTTTCCTTTTCCTTTTGTGTGTGTGTGAAAACTTGAACATGTTAATCTGAGGAAGAGAGGGAGATGGAGAAGGTGTGTCATGGAAGGTGTAATGGCATGAAGGGAAATAGAATGGCGAAGGAACATGATCTTGTGAAATAATTTGGGCACACTGGCATTTTGGTGGGGTTTTGGCTAGTTCACTAATGCGGACCATGTTGATCTCAAATTGTGGAGGAGGGTAAAAGGGATGTGGAGGTGGAGATGGAGATTTTTGAATAGGTGTGGAATGAGGTTGTGTGGAGATAGGTGAAGGTGGAATGGGGTCCTCATCTAAAAGATCATCATTATCAAAGTTTTTTCTTCAGGACACAGGTGAAGAAGAACAATCTTAAGAGCCTTATATTTTTCTACATCATGTCTTGACACACGATGGTAGGCACAAATTTTAGAATCATCAAACCCTCCTAGTTTAGGTTTGAATGGGTCATAAGGTCTAAGTGGTGGTAATGTGATGATAGAGGTTTCTAAAAGGTTAGCCAGATGTTGGTGTAAGATCCTGTCAACGGATCACAATGTGAAACAAGAGTAGTTTTTGGATGGTGGAATGGTGTGTGAGTAAGTTTGACCTCTCATTTGGTAGATGAGGTGGTTTTTGTTTTTGGTTGCACCTTCTTGGGTAAAGGTGTAGTTAATGAGCTGATTATGGGAGGCAGTGTAGGCTTCCCTACCCTTTTGGAAGGTAGAGGAGTATTGGACTTGGGTTGAGCCTTCTTGGGTAAAGGTGTAGAAGAAGTGTGTGATGAAGAAGGGAAGGCAGATGGTGGAAGGGGATGGGTTAACCAAGGTGATAGTGGAGGTGCGGTAAAGATGGTAGTGGGAGAAAATATGGAAGGGATTGACATAGGTAATAATGAGGGCATTGACAAGGGTGTTGTTATGGGAGGTGGAAAGGACCTAGGTAATGATGAAGGTAGGGGTTGTGTAGGTAGTTCAGAGAGATAGTAGTCATGATGAGGAAGTGGGCTGATGCATTTTTAGCCTTCCTTGAATAGGAGGTTGCGTGACCAAGGTTGAAGGGTGCATACCTAGTATAGATGGCAGTGGAAAGGTGAAAAAGGAGTAGTAGGCGAAGCTAGTGTATGGGATCTGAGAGGTTGGGTTCTCCTCTTAGGTGGGGGAGTAGTCTTGGTGATAGCTTGGAAGTGGTAGCTAGATCGATTTTAATAGGAGGATGAACTAGACTTGGTGTCGGCATGACCCCTAAGGTATGGGTAGATTTGGGTATAGGTGAAGGAGTAGGTGGTTTGGGCATAAGTGGTTGTGGAAGTAATGGTAGAGGTGCAGGTGTAGGTAAAGGTGATGTGGAAGATGTCACCACAACTACCTTAGGTGTGATGGATTTTTTCACCTTAAACACTTTGGGTAAATGGTAGAAGTATCAATAGATGACATTTGCATTTGAGTTGAAATAGGCATTCGAAGGTGTCCCCAAAGCATGGAATGATCAACATAGTCTAAGCGGTCTACCAAATGTGAGAATGGTGGTAATGGAAGGAACCAATGTTGATTTCATAGTGACTCCTATAAATAAATCCAATGTATTGTGAGATAGGGAAGTGATTAGCTTTTGAATCTATGGGTAAAAGAGATGAGAGAAAATCAACAGATCCTTGAAAGCCAATGGAGAATTATCTTTGACCAAAAGGGGCACTACCAATGGGTCTCCCATATGTTGGGGAGGAGGCAAGGTGGATGAGATAGGGTCTTCTTTTGATGAAGGAGAGGGTAAAATGAACTCTTCCATTGGTAGGAGAGAAAGTACTGTGGGTTTCTCATCAGGTAGGGAAGTGAGTGGGACAATTATATTGGTATGTATGGTAGACTCCTCCTTGGGTAGAGGAGAAAATGAAGGGGAATCCTCCATGGATGAAGGAGTTCATGCAAGAATTTCCTCGATAGATGAAGTGGGAGGAAACTGTGTGGAAGAAGCTGGTAGGATGTCAAAAATGACATGAACCTCATAGATATTACCATCACTTGGTTGAGGATTCACCGGTTTGGTTGGATGATGGGGTGTGATTTGGGAATGGCTTCTAGAAAATGTGAAGGTTTTGGTTAGCTGGTGCATTAGGATTGTCCAAGATGAGATCTCCTTTATCTAACATTTCTTGGATGATGTTTTTGAAAGTGATATAGTTACTCATCACTATGACCTCAAACATGATGGTAATTATAGTAATCATTTTCATTGTACCATGTAGGAACAAGGATAAGAAGGGTCAAAACCAGTATGTGGTTTGATGGGTGGAAGGGTAATAGCTCTGAATTTTAAGAGTTTTTCCAAAATGGCAAAGTAGGGTTCTCCTATGGGAGTATATTTTCGTTTCTCCCTTTAAACTTGAAAGGTCTAGATGGGGGAGAGGTTAGAAGAAGGTTTTGATTGGTTAGATGGATGAGATGGGCTGGATTTCAAAATGACCGCATTGGTAGACCCTTTGGTTTTAGAATAAGTATTTTGGGATTTGGAAGAAGAAGGTATCATTTTATTTAAATGCAATGTGTTTTTGTTATGTAATTATATCTTCTTTTCTTCAATGGCATGGATTTCTAGCTTCCGGGCCATAGTGAATGCCTCATCAAAGGTGTAGGAAGGTTTGGACTTGGAGATTTGGTGAGATGTGTCTAGCACAAGCCTTGTAAATAACTCTATTAACTCTATCTGAGGTAATTGAATGTGAGTTGGTTAATCAGGATTTTTCATCTAGCGAAAAATTTTGTGATAGATTCATCTTCATACTTGGCATGTGGCATACAAGTCAGTCATGGTGACTTTCTTGATGATGTTAATAGAAAAGTGGTCAAGAAAATCTTGAGCTACCTAGTTAAATGAGAAGATGGAGTGCCTAGGTAGAGAACTATACCAATCCAAAGTGGGTCCCATCAATGACATTGGAAATGTTCAAGTGTAGTAATGCATCATCATGAGCGATCAAGATAACACACATGTTTAAAAGACCAAAAATGTTGTTGTGGATCTTCTTTGTTATTGAATCGGTTGAATTTTGGCATTTCCCAATGTGTAGGGTATGGAAAATTGGCATAGAAAAGTGAATAGGCTCATTACAGATCTCCTCATAAGTCAGAGAGTTATGTGAGCCAGAGACAAGAGGCTTCTAATGTCTGCATCTTGTCCATCATCATTTTGATGAGATCATTGGTAGGTTGTGATGATGGGGAACCCCCTAGGTATGAGGGGGTAGATAAGGTGGGTATAACATGTAGATGACATCCCAGTGTGTGGTGGTGCCAAGTATGAAAATTGTGATGAAGGGATATGAGAGGGAATGGAGGTTGAGGGAAAGTACCCAGAGTAAGCAGTAGATGAAATAGGTGGTTGTTGGTGATAGGTATACGTAGGTGGGGTGGATGTAAAGACCTTTCAGAAATTAGGTGGAAGAGACTGGGGATGGAGAGAGAATGAGGTTTTGGAAGGGAGTGTGGGCTTCCAACACCAAAGGTGGTTGGGATATAATAGGTATATGGGTAGTGGAAGACATGGGAAAGCTCACTGACTGAGGGTGGTGGATGTACAGATGGTAGACATCATAGGGGTGATGGACACCATGTGTGTGATATAGATTACATAGGTATGACAGATATCAATGAGGTGGGTCAAGCTGAGAAACAACATGTGATGGTAAGGTGGAAGTGGCAGGGAAATGATGTAGTAGTAGAGGATGCAGAGGTGGGTGCAAGTGTAGGTGGGATGGATACATGCATGTCATAGATAAGCTTCCCAGATGAGTCATGAGTGGATGAATGGGCTAAATAATGTGTAAAGTGGCGAGGTTTTGATCAAGGAGTCTTGAAAACTCCTCATCACCAGGTACTGATGGTAATAGGTTGATTGGGATCCATAGGTGATAGAATGGAAGGCAATGATGGGATAGGTGGGAGTGGCTAGAAGGCTAGCATGGAATATGAGGGTTGGCTTGGCTATGAGTCAAAACCATGTGACTAATAGTAGACTTGGTAATATGAGCTCTATAGATGACACAAGAGCACAAAAGGAATGGAGAAAATGGTTCTAAAATATGTGAAAATGTCATTGTTGTTTTAATTGAAAATTAAAACACAAAGACCGAAGGTGATTGAGTAACCATTGTCGGTGATGAGGGTAAACCGATGGTCAAATAGACCAATACCGGTCACTATGGGAAAATAAAGGATTTGTAAATTTGGCAATAAATGATGAAAATGAAGTGGAACCGGGGACTTTGATGATGATGTCAAACACATAAGATATGGTGAGGTAACTAAGAAAATCCCGAAAAGAACAAAAATGTGTGAATGCTACTTTGGTTAAAATGACCAAAAAAGCAACATAAACTATAGCGGTCATTAAACTAATGTCATGGTGAGATGATGTAAACCGATGTGGTCGCTAAACCAATATGTCGATTATTGTGAAATTTGTGAAAAGATGGAAAAAATGAATTTGGTGATTTAGATCAAGAAAAGACCAACCCAGAAACTGAGTATGGCAATGATTGATCCTAACACACTCAGAAAGAGTTGGAATACACCAACTATGATTATGGAGTGTGAAGGGAGAGAAGAATGGAGAAGGTGAACTCACACCTCAAAACATAGATCAAGAAAAAAATCTAGAAAACACAAATCCCTATGTGGTAGATTTTATGTTATGGCTTATGCCATTTAGGACTGACTTGTGAATAGATAGAATTTTTGGTTTAATAAAGGTGCCCTACAAAATCGACAACTATGGATAGTTTCAGGTAAGTTTTGGCATGGGAGATCCTTCTATGAGATAATAATAACCAGATAGAAAACCAGCTTGGAGCCCACTTTATCAATCTCGATTGTGTGATCATTGACAACTTCTTCCAGGAAAGATGTTGTTTAAGAAAATGGGTAATTTATTTTCAGTGGTTTGGTATAGAGAAAGAGTGTGCAAAGTGTGAGCTATAGTTCAATTTTTCAACCATCAGCTAGTCATGAATTCCAGCATATAGGTTTCCCATAATTTTAAATGAGCTACAAATGTAACACACAAAAATGATATGCAAAGATTTTAGACCCAAATCCACAATGAAATTCGATGAGAGCAATGATGAATAGGAAAGAGTATGTCTTTCACTAATGCAATACAAAATAAAAAGAAGTGTTCTTTTTAGTCCAAAATACAAGTTTCACTGAGACAAGTAGAAGAGGAAGAATGTTCCAAGGGAGAAAGTTTAATGTGAACTCTTTTAAAAGGAAATAGACACACAATGATTCCCTAAGAATGAATATGCAAAAAGAACCCAAATGGGGTCCCACCAGGTGTGCCAAAATGTTTCACCTCATTTCACCTCAAAGTATGGGATAAAATAGATAAGGTAATGGTCAAGGAGGAATACCTATGATTATGTAGATGGTATGCGCGCATTGTAGAATTTGATCGATCAATGTGAGAGCTTCCTTTGGCTAGGAGGAACAATGACTATATAAGAAACACACAAGACCACCAAATGATATTAAATAGCAAATGGCAGTGGACTTCATAGTGATTGCTAGTTCCAGAAGTGTGACACTTCCTAGATGGTTGTCAATCCACTTTTTATCAAATTAATGAAAATAAATATCAAGAAATAGAGGTCCTATTTTAACACTTTGATTTAGGTATCTCAAAAATTATCAACACACTAGATTAATCAGTATCGAAATATTTACTAATCAAACTAATCCAGCATTAGGCAAGGTATTTTTTACGAGTTTGGAAAAGGTCACATGGGTGTTATTAAGGTCCGGTGGAGTTTGGTGATTTTGGTGTTATGGGTGGGCTTGTTGGTGAAGGTAAAAAAGACACAGTGACCGATATCGGTCTGGTGACCGATGATGTCGGTAAAGAGGTGAAACCGACAATGGTTAGGTGACCAATGTCGGTAGGGAAATTGGCAATAACTTAATAAAAATAGTTTTTGAGCTTCTCTATGATTGCACAAAGAGTGAAAAGGAAGTGGTTAGGTTCATAATATTACCAAGAAGACTCAAGAATACATAGGGGGAAGTCACGAGAGGAAAAAAAAGGTTCGTAGGTGGTTGGATTGGTGGATTGGTGAGAAGTTGGAGATAAAGGAATACATGAAGAAATAAAGTATAATGAAGGAGGTAAAGAATCTATACTTTAAGCAAGCACAATATGATTGAAATCACATATACTTACTTTACATTTATAGATATGGTAGGTGAAGGAGGATGGTAGTTGATCCATGAAGATATTCTGGGTTCAAGTTCCATGGTATTACTCCCGGAGTGTTCCCGTGAGTATTCCAATGCCTTGGAATGAGAACCAGATGCTTTCTTGGGCTTGTGGTTGAGTATTTCGTGTCAGTTTGGATGCTTTGAGAGGATTTGATTCATGCTTGAATGAAATAGAACTCCCAAAATAAAATGACCAACCTAGGTAAAAGGTTGCAAATTTGTATATAAAGGAACCAATGGTGGTTAGGTGACCAAGGTCGCTTGGAGAATAACCAGAAGGTCGCTTAAGGTAGGAAAGTCTAGGTTTACCAAAAATAGGCAGATCTTCCCAGATTTGGCATGCTTTCCTCATTGAGTCCATGCTTAGGAAAGTAGATTTCACATGAGAGAAGGCAGGAAGAACTTAGGAGAGGTCTAGTTAGGTTTAGGAAGAAGTCTTAGTTAGTTAGGTCAAGTTAGTGACTCAACACTAGGAGTTATAACTCAGTGTTGAGGTGATGACTCAGTGATGAGGGTGATGACTCAGACACTTTGTGAGTTAAATGCCCCTAGAATGGGTCCAAGGTGAGGTGTCATGGTGAGGTGGAGGTGTGAGGGTGAAATTAATTTAATTAAAATAATTAAATTAATTAATAATGTGAAGGTGAATATATTAATAATAATTAGTAATGGGGCCAAGGTGTGCTTAATTAATTGAACATAAGATTTCAACAACAGATCAGCAATTCAACTCTTCTTCATCAACCTATTATTATAAAGACTTCATCATCTTTAATCCACTGTAACCATCTAATGACTCAAAGAGACTTCCAGGGGTTTTGTTTTGTATTAAATTTTTATTCAATAGAAGAGAAAAGGGGTTTTTCATCAACAACACAAAATAGAACATGTTTTTCCTTTTGTATACTATAATCACTCACCTTCATGACCTTCCACTTTCTCATGTATGTTCACTTACCATTCAACTTGACAATTCAATTTTTTTTCAACTAGCTCATATCACATTCCTTATTCTCAAACGCATGCGCACTTACAATATTTTCTCCATATTTGTTGTCTATTACACATAACCTTTTCAAATTCCACTCCAAACTTTGAACTCCACTTGGTAGCACTAACCCTTCATATATCACCTTGAATTTCAAAAGAAACTATGAGTTCACCCCTTGTATGAACAATACAAACAACTATATTTTGGTCATCTCATTCAAGCTAAGAGGGAGTTTCATGAGTTTGTAATGGTTGAAAAATCCTCACCTTCTCCAAAATTAACACAACTTTGAGCTAGAGAAACACAATATGAAGACACCTTGCAAGTTGACCAATTTATAGAGTTTTAGGCTGTGAAAATGAAAATTGTGGATTCAAATCATGAGATATATGTCCCTTGAGTCATTCCTTATCTTTTGAAAGCCTGAAAATAGCATTTGATTCATCCTTCTTACTAAAATTTCATTTGAAATATGTTGTTGTATAGTGAATCATAAACTGACAACTAGTTCACTCTTCACACAAAAGAAATTGACTTTCACAACATTACAAAGGTTATTTTAGACTAATTGAGCCATGGATTAGTTTAAGGAGTATTGAAGGAGCTTCCAGTTCAAAATTTGCAAGAAATTATAGTTAGAAACCTCAAACACATCACGGTTGTTGTTTTCATAGAGTTTCAAAAACAATGTCACTAAATTTTCAAATGATACTCGATGAAAATGAAAAATTATTTTTGCAAATGAATCATGTGGCACAAACAAAGATAACCTCCAAAAATTATATTTTTCCATCAGTTATTTTGATAGATAAGAATATTTTTGTGTTACTTCACCCTACAATCGTGGGTTTCATTGTCATAAGACACCCAAAAGTACATAAAATTAGATTTCTCGATGATTTCCTAATAAAAATTGAACTTTCCAAATGTTGATGCTTGGTTGAAACCTCCTTCATATTCTCTAATTTATTTGACAACTTGAAGATGTTCCATATGCTCTTAGAAAACAAAAACTCCAGTGTACAAAGATTAGGAACCGTGATAATAATGGATTTGAGTAAGGAAATTCTTTTGAGGTCTTGGGATAGGAATCCAAATGACATGTAGAGATAAAAATATGAAATAACCTTAGCACAATGCTCAAGAAGTCTTTATAGACAAAGAAACCATATCCACTATTTATTCATACTTGCATGTTGGAGTTATGTATTCTTCTTTACTATTTTCAAGATCACAACCAATCTTCACTCAAACTTGTCATCATTTCCACCTGTGAAAGCTAAAATTTCCATCAAAATCATGAATATTAAGGGGTATTTAAGGTCATACTTCTCTGCACATGAATCTTTCAATTAACCACATACATAATAGTGTGATTTCTTAACAAAATCAAGAAAAAGCACATTTTGGAGGTAATCCATGCTTGACCATTTCACTTGAGAGATCTCAACAAGTTATTTTTCTCATGTAGAAGAATATAACACTTCGTGAACCATTACAAGATCATTTCACATCATCTTACTTAAGAGTTTAAAGCTTTGAGTCTTAAAAACATAATCTTGCTCCAAACCTAGTCATACTTAGCAAAAGCATGCCTATATAGCATAGTTTAACTTGAGAGAAATAGGGTCACCATTATCACTTATATGAGGTCTCTTATGCTTCTAAGAGGTGTATCTATCTTGCAAAAATGACTTATATTTATAAAATCACATTAGGCCACTTAAATAAAGAAAGATCTTTGAAGAGATCCCAAACACTAGCAAAAGAAAGCTCAGACCTTTGCACAACTCATGGAGTGTGTGCTTGAGAAATATAGCTTCAATAAACGTTGGGGTGGGAGCTTCAATCTAATCGAAGGAGTGTCCCACATGTACTAAAAATTTGACTATGTACTAAACAAAAAACCAAAACTTAACTCTAAGATACAATGAATAAGGAAGATGAGTCGGTGATTGTGCACCCTAAGTTGAGAGGTGTACAACACTCATATAAATACTATAAATTATGAAAAATAAATACCCTTTAATATATGTTTTAATTTTTAATCTAAATATTTTCTTTTGAGAATTTATATTGTATGGAAAGTGGTTTTAGAGACACCTATAATTTGGTCTACATGATCTTATCACTAAGATCATACTAACTATTCTAGTCTCGTGTCAATTTACTACACTACGCTAGTAAATCACCCTTTCTAACCTCTTCTAAACCCCCTAAATCTACTAATCCCTCTCTAATCAGCTTATATAAGCTTATTTACCTTTAAATTAACCTTGTTTAGGTTAATTTAATCCTCTTATTGACTTTCTAATGAGAGTTGGACTATTTAAAAAATATCTCACCTTTTTCAAATAGCCACTTGGCTTTCCAAAATACAGTTCACACCTCCCAATGTGCTTTTCTAAAAGCACCTTTTTGACTCTTTTTAGTCCCACATGCTTCAAAAAACACCTTTTTCTCCAAACCAAAAACTATAAATAGGAGGGTACTATTATGTCGGAAAAGTAACACCCTAGGATTTTCACATTATAAAACCCTACTTTTGACTAACATGGGATTGTCTCAAGGTGTGGGACCTTGAGATTTAGAAAAACCTCCGATAAGGATGGTTTCTTACATGTTGTAATGCTAACCTACTCTTAAACTATCAATTCTAAGGACCATAGAAGAGAAATAAATAAATGTAAATCCTAAATTAAGAGAGGAGATAATACCAAAAAAAAGGCTAGAGAGATTCCTCATGAGTGAAAGTGGAGGAAAATGGGGAAAGAAGAGGGAAAATAAATTTCCATAGTCCCAAAATACATTCAAACCTCAAATCTCGTGGAGCACCAAAAATATGTAAAGGAACATAATATGTACAATATACCTACAAAATATAATAGAAGGCAAAAATGTAATATAAATCAAGTATGGCAAGAAAATCAACAAAACAATAGTTTTATTGCTTTAAATGATGCACAATCCATTACAAAGATAGAACAAGGCAAGAATCCTTCACAAAATACATAAATTTTAGGCTCTGCAGCTCACAAAAGTGTTGGAACAATTTTGGTAGAGTTCCTTTACAATGTTTGAAATCTCTATTTCAAATGAGGAATTTACATATATATAGATAAAAAGAGCTACCAACCAACATCCTTTGTTAATTTCCTACACGAAGGTATGGGTGACCATGTTGGTTCACTTTCCAATGGTACTTTTATTACACGGTGAATGAGGTGTCATACCTTATTAATCTAGTTTTTGAGCTACCCTCTACGATGTCATTAATGTCTAGCCGTATCTCGAAACTCTTTGTTGTTACCCGACGAAAACCACTAGTTGACGATGAAAATAAGGGAAGATTCTTCACGACGAGGGAAATAATTTTCACCTGAAAATAAGAAAATTTGTCACACGCATCGAGGGGAGGTTGACGCACGTCAACAAAAGAAATTTGATGTGTGTTAAGAAGGACATAGTTAACACACATCAACAAGGATGCCGACGCGCATCAAGAAGAAGTGGTTGTCACACAAAAATAAGAATTAGTTGTCATGCTACAAGAAGAAGTTGTCACGCGACAAGAAGAGGATGTTGACACGCGATAGGAAAAATTAGTTGTCGTGCAACAAGAGAGGTGTTAACGTCGCAACAAGAAGAAGCATTTATCATGCAAAAGAGAGGCGTTGACATGCAACAAGAAGAAGCGCTTATCGAACAACAAGAGAGGCGTTGGCGTGCGATAAGAAGAAGAGGTTGTCACGCAACAAGAAGATGATGTTAATGTGCGACAGAAGAAGTGGTTGTCACATGATAAGAGAAGTGTTAACGCAGCGACGAAGAGAAGTGGTTATCACGCAACAAGAGAGGCATTGATGCACGACAAGAGGAAACATTTGTTACACATTAGAAGAGGTGTTAACGTGTGACAAGGGGGTGAAAATCCATACCATTTTCTATCTTAATCAGTATAAAAAAACCATGCTCTAGATCTTCGTCCCGACTCACAAGTTCACCGCGAGATACCTTATAAACTACTCCCATTAACTATCAATTCCCAGACACTCAGTGGGTTGATCCATTTTGCAAGGGGGGTGAAAAAATGGATAATAATTGGCAAATTATGGCATGATCTTCCCGCTAGATCTGAAAGACCAGTGATTTTACATCCATTGGGCATGGAGTCATTCTAATTACTCAAATCCGGTCCGACATCTCGAAACCTCTTGTTTCTCCGGAACATTGCCGAGACATTACTTCATCATAGGATCTATCTTGAAACTGGAATGTGCAACAAAAACAAATCACAACCATGTAAAAATAAAAAAATCATACGTATCCCAAATGGAACATGCATAGAGTTCACAAGAACTTATCTAAAAGTAAACATAGCTACAATAGAACAATGTTCTCAAAAGACTTGGAAGAATTAAAAATCTAAGATAATATGTACAAGAAAGATACTCCCATTAGTAATAATGCTTGAGATAGATGCCATTGATTGGGATCTATAATTCTTCCCCATCCAAATTTTTCAATTTGAAATCATTGTTCTCTTTACATCGTGAATTCAAGTAAGGTGCACTCCATATTGCATCAAACTTGGTGTGCCTTCCTGGTTTGGCTCTTTCTGCATCCCATTTTAGAACCATGTATCCTTATTGAAAATTTCTATCTTTGGCCTTTCTGTAAAAACTCATCTTGATTTGAGCTTGGTCTTTCTCCATTGTTTTCATGGCCTGGTTTCTTATCTCTTCCAACTCCATGAGCTCTACATACCTGACTTCCATAACTAGAAACTCAAACAACTTTTTTTTTTTCTTGATAAGCTCCAAGGATGGTAATTAAAGGGATGTTGACAACCTTTCTTCCCTTCTATAAACAAACTTGAAAGGAGAATAACCATTTTATTTCTTGGGAGTGATTCTATCATCCAAAACGGACCATTTCAATTTTTTATGCCAAGTCCTCTAATTCTCATCTAGGGTTCTTCTTATGATCCTCAAAGCAATTTATTTTTCATGGACTCCGCTTGTCCATTACCCCCGGGGGTAGTAGTTAGAAGAAGTGCTCAAATAAATTCCATTTCTAACAACCCAATTATATATCTTTATTCTAATGAAAAATAAGGCATTATCTAATATTATAGTTGAAGGAACACCAAACCTTGTTGCAATACCTTCATAGAAATCTAGAATGCTAGCTTCATTAGCTTCCTTAAGTGAAATTGCTTTGGTCCACTTAGTGAAGTAGTCTGTGGCTATAAGAATCCATTTGTGACCTTGACTAGAACTTGGATTGATCATCCCAATAAAATAAAGCCCCATTTCATGAAAGATTTCTCAACGATATAGATGAAGTGGGAGGGCTGTTAGCTTCTCCTTACTTGTGAAGAAGGCACACTTCTTGCATTTCTTGGTCCATGAGTAGTAATCATTAAAAATATTGGGCCATTAATAACCAAACCTCATGATTCTAATAGCTATTGCTCTTGGGGAAAAATGACCACCGTCTCTACATCATGAAACTCGTACAATACCCTATCTATTTGATCTTTCTTGATGCACTTTAGGAGGACACCATTCACATCCCTTTTGACCAAAATATTGTCTATAAGCACATATGTGATGCAATGAAGTTTGAAATACCTCCTTTTGGACTTACTCAATATTTGAGGACTTTGACCTACTTGAAGGAAATGTACAATATACTAAGTCTAAAAAGGAATGGTTATACCACCTATAGTTTTTATTGATCATCTTGCAACACCATAACAGCTTATGCCTGATCTCTTCATTTAGCATGTTTGTTAGAAGCTAGTTGCTCACACGACCCTATCCCTCTAACTAATTTGGTCACATTTATATCAATATCATATTCCATGACCTTGGTTATCCAACCAAATCTCTTTTCATTAAGGTCCTTGTTCAAAAGAAAATATTTTACACCAAAGATGTGAAACTATTAGCTTAATTCGTTGTTTGACAATAGATGTCTAAATTTCTTTAAAATTCTAATCACAACAAGGACATGCTTCTCAATGAATGAATATCTCACCTCATAATATTGAAGGATTTGGCTGAAGAATGCGATAGGCTTCTCCAATCCTTCTTGATTTGGTTGTACTAGTATGGTAGATATTGCATCTCGTGCCTCCAAAAGCGTATAAAATGAAGTCCTTCGAGAAATATGGATTTATGAGGGTTGGAGCCTGTGTAATGGCCTGATTTATGGATTCAAAGATTTATTTTCCTTTAGCATTCCATCTGAAAATCATGGTATTCTTCAACATCATCATTAGTGGCTTGACAAGATGAGAAAAGTTAGGAACAAACCCCTAAAAATCAAATTTTCCCAAAAATATTTGGAGAGACTTCTTGTTACTTGGAAATGATAATGTTCGAATGTCTTCTACCCTTTCTTTATCAATTTCCAACCCTTCCTTAGAAACGATGTGTCCAAAGAGCTTGCCTTCATGAGCTAAGAATATGCACTTTTTCAGATTCAAATACACTCCAAATCTCCTACATCTTTGGAACACTTGCCTAAGGTGAAAGAGATGAATTGTTGTATTCTTAGACAATAAAGTACTATCATTTAGATACACAAGAACTATCTTATTGGTCATCCCTTTGAATGCCATATCCATCACCCTTTGAAAGTGGCTTCGCATTCGGCATTTGTGATCCCAAATAAAATATTTCTATAATAATATGTGCCCCACTTCATAGTGAAGGTTGTCTTGAACTAGTCATCTTCTTTCACCATAATTTGGTTATAGCCCAAGTAGCCATCCAAAAATGAGAACCTTTCGAAACCAGCTATAACCTCCAAAATTTTCTCTCTATGGAAGGAAGGGGATAGTGGTCTTTGAGAGAGGCCCTATTTAAGTCTCGAAATCCACACATAACCTGATTTCCCCATTCCTTTTCCTAATCAGCACCAAATTTTGTACCCATGAAGAGTGCTTGATTGGAAAGATGATGTTTACTTCAATGAGTTTTTTCATTTCCCTTTTCATGAGAGGCTCGATATGAGGATTGACCGCCTTTTCTTTCCGACTAATGGTTTTGGATCCTAAATCTAACTCAATGGTGTGTTATACCAATTTTGTATTAAATACTCTCAAATATTCATAACTCCAAGAAAATACATCTAGAAATTCTTGGAAAAGTTGTATAAATTCATATATTTCTCGCTCGGCTTACCTTGCTAGTTTGAAGTATTTTTTCTTCTCCAACTAAAATTGGATCTAAATCCTCTTCTTTGATGTAAATGTGTGTTCTTTCCTCTCGGAACTAATCATTAGGATTGAAAATTGATTTAAGAGTCACTAGGCCCTTTGGTAGATTATTTTTCTTTAGCTATACCACTTGATCACCATATTGTTGCTCTAATTTCTCCTAATTTTTAACCGAGAACTCAACCTCCTCGCTGAAGAAATTAATGATCTATTGATCATTATCAAATACCCGCCACTTGTGTTATTTTCCGACATAGCTGGCCTCACAATCACATAAATTTTTGGTTGTGCTTTATCTCTTTTAATACTGTCTACAACATCAAATGTTGCTCCAATTGTTGCATGCATATCCGCAACCTCATTCTTCTTCCTGTATGGCTTGAATATCAATGCTTCAAAATCATCGATTTGATCCTATACCCGATGCTTGTAGGATTTAAGAAGATCATTCTTAGGATCATTTTTTTCCCTAACCTGGTTGACAATTAAATCACTATCCCCAAATAATTGCAAGTTTTGTATACCTCTCTTTCTTTCCTAATTCAATCCATGTATCAAAGCTTCATACTCAACTATATTGTTTGAACAAGTAAACTCGAAAACAAAAAGCTGAGTAGTACTTCATAGCTTATGGTGACATGATGTAGCCTAGAATTTACTATGAATAACCCAAATGTGTTGACACATCACTCAACCTAGACCGAGCACTCACCCGAAGTGCGCAAAGGTACCATGCCCCTCCTTAGAGTTGCTCGTGCAGGCAGACGGGATCATGATGAATATTTAATTCATAATAACACAAATATTCCACAAAGAATATCCTAGATCTAGATCTTAAAGTACCATGAGTCAACCAATAAACATCATCAAATCATCTATGCAATATCAAATTATAACCATGTCAAACACCTTGTTTTATTCAATACCTTCCATTATATTAAAACATAAGAACACACAAAAGATTCTTACAATAACATTATCATATGCTCATGCGTGTGACAAATCTAACAACCTGATTATGCATACATCTATATCTATCTCACCCACAAATACATGCATACTCTCTACACCATTCATACTATATTTATAAGGGTGGGGACTTTCCCTTCACCGCTTATTTAATCTTGAAATAGGTCGCATGATGAGAATAGTCATGCACCTTTACAATAATAGGCTCTCATACAATAATATTCAACAATAGACCTCTCATAGTCAACTGAAAGTAGTAATCTTATTATTAGATTGATCCTATGTAAAGCTCTTAGTATATGCTCCTCCTAAAATAGCCTATGCGTGATGCGCAGTCTTTATCCATTTTGTATGCTCTACACATCATCTCCAAAATATATCGTAACCATGAAAACAAATAATTCTGAATCTATCTTTGTCCTTCATGCGTAATTCCTTCGTGATCCCTCTACACCTTTGAATGCACTCTTCTATTCCACATGAACCTTTTGTATGCCTTCTACTAAGTACCATACTTTGACTGACCAACATTACCCCACACTAACCACATTGCCACCCCAAAAATGGTTTCCTCCAAATGTTCAATGAATTAAATAATATGAATGGAAGAATGTAAATAATTTGATGTATAAAAGAATTACTTTACTCGCAACATCCTCTCGCTTTCAACCGTAAGAATCAAATTTGGATTCTCTTCTTTTATTTCTCGCTCTAATGCCTCGCTTTACTCATTTAGCGCGACCTCTGTGTTTTCTGGAATATCTACCACAATTGAATCCAGATCATCTTTCACAATCTCCCCTCCTCATTCTGTAAGACTAGAACAATGTTGGAAATTAAATTCATTCTCCCTTCTAGCAGATCCATTTTTATGTGCTATAATTTTTCCAAGTTCATCCAACCTTTCTTTATGTGGTTCCCGTGCTACTATAAGGGTCTCGCACTTTTGCTTTACCAATGTCAAAATCTTCGTGTGCCCTAGTGTCTCATCCTTCATTTCCTTTAGGAATTCATTTTCCTCTACCATGGTCCTTATCCTTATGAATGCCTTTGGAGATATACAAATATTCAATGCTTGGTCTTCTTTCCTTAGTTGTACTGCAAGGTTTGGATCAAGGCCTCATAAGATGAAATCTTCTTTATCATGGAATCCTTTTCTTGCTTTACTTCCTGCTCAGATCCTTTAGTGTTGGTATGTGCATAGGTCTATTGTCAAGCACCAAATCCATTAAGGTACGTACATAATGCATTTCTAAAGGAAACTTTTCTTGTAATCTTGGATTCCAAGTGTGGTCTTTCCTTTAAGACATGGTCTCTAATTTCTCCGCCATGATAAATGCATTATTCTTCTTCTGCTCCAAGTCCTTCTCTTTCTTTAGGTGCACTATTTGTACATCCTTGGATTTGAATTCTTCCTTAGTGTCCTAATTTTTGTATCTTTATCCATATTCCTCCTTACCACCTCTTTCGATATATTCACCAAGGCATTACTTGTTCATTTGACATAACACTATGCTTTACTATTATGTTTCTGACTTGAGGTGTCTTCTTTAACCTTCTTGATACACATGAATCTTCATGTACATTGAAGTTTGGTTCTTTTATGTGTGTGTGCATGGACCAAGAAAATTTCTTCCTTGTGCACATGGTGGCCATATTTTCATCCATCATCTCCCATCCATATAACTTCTTATGGGTCACCGTGATTTGAAAATGGGTGCGGAAAATTTTAATTGTGTCTTCATGTATCCATGACCGATGTAGTATAGTCCCTAGTTTTTATTCTAGTTCTTGCCCTTAGAACCGGAGAGTCAACATTTGGAGTTGGATCTTTAATTTCCTGAGCATTATCCAATCTGATTATCCTTCCTCTACCCCTTCTTCTCTATTATTCACATGTTCATATTTCATTTCTTCCTCTCGTGGCTCTTCCATGTCCTCCGGCAAAGTGTAGGGATTCAGCACATTTTCTCAGACTCCTCCACCTCCTCACCCAATATCGACTTCCTCCTTTTTCTCCCAGTTGTCTTCTTCGAGGGGAGATTCGTGGTGATCTGCGAACTAATTATGGAGTAGCACCTTGGGTTCCGGTTTTCCTAAATACCCTTCTAAAATGGTGCTCTCCTTGACCGCATCCAAGTATTCATCACCTTCTTCTTGAATCGGGTGGAGTAGTCATACGCTTAGCTCCTACCCTATCTGTAGGTTGCCTTCATCCTCTATGCTCCATACCACCACTATCTTCTTGTTCATCCTCCTCTTCATCCACCACTATAGTATCTGTAGGCTATGGAGTCGATACATTCTCCATTGTATGCTTACCCTTTGGTGGTCTTAGGAGTGCGAATTCATTCTCTACATACTTGTTACCCTCCAACTTAGGCTTAAGATGAAGGTACACAAGCACAGCTCCACTGTCTCCGATCGCCAAACTCACAGGCTTCATGCTTATCATATCCAAAATTAGCCTCTCAATATAGGCATTCCATCCTGGTATACATAGGTATTCCTCGGGGTATGGTAGTTAATCTACCTTATCTCGTAATGAATTTCAAATGAAATGCATCAAAAAAATGGTGGATTGACGCATGGAATTAGCGCGCTGTGAAGGTATATGTCGGCTTTACACCAGGGGCTCCAAGTTCCATCTTTCATTACAAAGTGCGCTATGCTGAAGTGTTGGTACACTTTGAAATAAACTACCTTTCCCACCACCGAAGGCAACTCCTTAGGAATTCACCACTCTTCCTCGAACACCACGTGAATCCCGTCATACCACATCTTTTCCTTTTCTAGAACAGCCCACTCATTGATCTACCACACAAGTATTTGTCAAATCTTTCTCGGTGACTTATTCTCCATGGGTTACTCCCATATTTTCTCTTTTAGCCCATCGGGTACTCCGATCTCCATAAATACCAAGGATAATAGGATCACACTGAAACTAATCCTCTCATAGTTGCATGCATCCTCAACTATGGTCTCTACAATATAGCCTGCAATATTGTAGTTAACTCCCTGAGACATTTTCTTTGTAACATGGACCCACATTGTGTTCACCTATGACCACCTCTCTTGATCATTCAATTTTTTCACTAGGTGTGCAACTGTTTGTACCACTGGGTACTTCTCTAACTTATCTATATCCATACTTTGTAGACCCTTGGTCTACCCTAACTCTTTCCTTATATCCGTGGATTGCTTCTTTATCTATCATGTCACTATTCGATCTGCTCTTATGCCCTTTAATCTTGTCAATGTTGAAATTAATGTTGTAGTAATCCTTACCCTCCATCTTACAAAATAGAAGAAATATTCATGTATCCTACTCATCAAACACTATTACAAAGGTTCATACTTTTGAAGTATTGGATCTCATACAAATGGTAAACCCCAATTTGCGTCATACAAGAATTTCTCCCCGTGTCATCAAATACCGGCATGTCTTCTACTGTGTGATTGTTTGTCTTTATACACAATAGCACATCCAACTCCTTTTGTTCTCTCGATGTGCGAGTGTTGTAAACACTCGATTTTCCACCTCCAAATGTGAGACTCCAATTCTTGTCCCACTATTACACCTTCTAGGTATTGCATTTCGAGAAATTACTCTTAGGAGTAATTTCAACCTCTACTTCCACTTTCTTCTTTCCCTTAGCTCCTCCTGTGGTAGGTGCTTTCTTTGGTGCCATCTATAACTTGTAATTTTCTAACTTCAAATTCTCACCTTCTCTCTTATACAACGTCCAAACCCAAGCCCTAACTTAAATCTACGTGCCCTAACTCTTTTGTAATACTTTTCTTCACTCAAACCCTTCGCAAATGGGGGCGCAATCTTCTTCTATGCACAAATCTATTTGTCATGTCTCGCTTCACACTCTTTACAATTGAATACTCTTCTCACAACTCGTTTACACTGCGGCTCATTCAAATTATCACAATGAAAATGGTAAAAATGAACTCGCATCCTGTCCTTATATAGATTTTCAAAAAGTTAGTGTATTTATTACTCCTTCACCTACTAACAATCCTCTCATTAATTGACCATTTTGTTTCTTTCCGCGCAGTACATCTTCATGCCCAAGCTATAACCTTCTAGCACACCTTCCTACCTTCTAGCCGCAAACTTCCCCTTAGCGCACTCCCATGCACATGAGTACCTCTTCATTGAGCCTTCCACTAGTATTCTTCACGGCCTCCATTTACCTCGCGTTATATTGTTCCTTCATTTATCTCCATCTATGATCATCTTTTCTAGAAGCATTCTATTTTCTAACAATTCTAATACCAATACCAATACTTAGATATCAATAACCACCCCACACTAATGCTATGTGTAGTCCTCGTGCATAAAAATATTCAAATAGTAGTTAGCTTCCGGCGTACAAATGCGCTTATTACACAAAACACCAAACTAAATTGAAAAAGCATAATGGCGATGACGTAAATAGATTAAATAAAATGCATAAAGGGAAACCTATTCTAAATGGCAATACTGCCTTATTACAAACACCAAGAAGACTTATTTATAGTAGGGCTTCATCCTACTTCCATTGAAGTATCCAGTAACCGTATTGCATCAAGCGTTGCTAATTGACATGCGCCCGATTCAAGAATGTGAGTAATAACATACGGTCCCAACTAATGCACTTTAAGCTTTCGTGGATGGTGTAAAAACTTTGAATCATAAAGTAGTATCATCTATCCAACCTCAAGCTTCTTATCCCCGATGTGTCTATCATGTCATGGTTTCGCCTAACGCTTTTTCTTGCTTTTGAATCCAACGTGCTATGGCTTGCCTCTTATCCAAGTGTATCAATTGATTAATCCTTTCATCCAATGCTGCTCATCAGCTAAACCTCTAGCATGCGATGCACAAATAAGGTAACATGAATTCCATGGAAGAACTCTGCTCCACACTAAACACCAACCGAAAAGGTGTGGCCTTGTTAAAATTCTTGTATGTTGTTATATACGCCATAGTATCTGCAGAAAATTTATCATCCCAATCTTGCCTTCCAACATCACATATCTTCGTCAATGTACGAATCAAATTTTTGTTAAAATCCTCAATAATTCCATTTTCCGAGGATGATATGGTGTAGTCTTATGGTGTGCAATCATAAATTCATCCGGAAATATCCAAATTATCTCATTCAAAAATGTGTAACCTTGTCACTTGTTAGACTTAATGGGCATTTGTACCTTGTAAGAACATTTTCCCATATAAATATAGCTGTTGTAGCTATTGCATAGTCCTTGGTAGAGGCTGCTTCTCGCCCACCTTGTTAGATAATCCGTGCAAGTAATGATGTAACGCGATCTAGTTCTATGCGTGGCTAGTGAAATAGGACCAAAAATTCTATAGCCCATTTCCCAAATTGTTCTCGCACTAGGAATAGGACTTAATGGCATCTCATCTCATTGTCCTTGTTTTCCAAGGCAATCGATAATGATCACACACCTTATAATATACCTTACAATCTTTATACGTGGTCTCCCACCATAATCCAACGAGTAGAATCTTGCACGAATTGGCATCACCTACATAATTCCCACATCCAATACCACCATGAGCCTCTTCCATGATATATGTATAAATCATCTACCTAGTACACACCTGCGTAGTACTTCATCTCTACCTAGTTTGTATAAATCACCACCGATCAACATAAAGGGTGTTGAGAAAATTGCAAGTTGTTTCTTTTCCAAGGTTTTCATACCTTCTCGTGCCATACCTATACCTAGGAATACATACATTTCCTCTAACTCAAGATGTGCATTGTAACTTGTACAACTATGCATCTGGAATGGTATCTTCAATTGTTTGCTGTCCTCCCCGATCAATCTGTGATAAATGATCTCGGCTAGAATTACTTTTACCTAGTTTGACTACAACCAGCAGCCAAGTTCCTAGAGTAAGAGCATCCAATGGCATATGCACCTTCTGTAAAACAGGATTGTTTACCAAGTATTTTAATGTCATATGATCGTATAAAACCAAAAATGTGTTGCTAACAAATATTTTCTGAATTTATGCAAGTGTATAGATCATTTTGCAAGGCCTCACACTCTATTGTTATATAGTTTTGTTTTCACAGAGTCAAATTTCTACTAGAAAAAAAGATGGGGTGATCTACAATACCTTCTCCAAGTTGAGCTAACATCACGCCAATGGCCGCTTTAGAGGCATCCACATGTACATGAAATGGTTGATCCCATGAGGGAAAGCACATAATAGGAATTGTTGTAAGTCTTTCTTTGAGTGTCTCAAATGCACGTTATTGCGGTTTTCCCCATAAAATGTCCCTTTTCCTTTAAGTAACTCTTATAATGGTGCAGCAATCTTAGCATACCCTTTAATAAACGTTTTGTAATATCCTATGTGACCCAAAAATCTATGCACCTCACTCTAACTCACGGGGTCCGTTAAGTGACAATAATCGTAACCTTAGCTAGATCCACTAACAAACCCTCCTTGTAGATGATATGCCCTAACAATTTTCCAAAGGGTGTAGTAAACACACACTTCTTGATGTTTAAAGATATGTATATCTACCAACATCATTCAAACATTAGGCACAAATTGTCACAATGATCCTTAACCAATCCATACATTGTCCAATCATCCAAGTAAACTTGCAAGAAAATATGAATAAAATCTTGGAATGCTTGAACAACTATGCACAAAAATACAGCAAGTGCATTTTTCAAACCAAAGGGCATCACAGTATATGCAAAAATTCCCCATTCAGTGGTGAAAGTTTTCTTTTCTTATTCCTCTTGTGCAATCAAAACTTGATGATACCTAAATAATCCATCTGTAAAAGAATAGATTTCATGCCCTACAACGCCCTCTAATATTTCTTCTGTGAAGGGTGTAGGAAAAGGATCAATGACACATGCAGCATTCAACTCTCTATAATCCACACAAATTCTAATCCTTCCATCTTTCTTGATACTAATAACCATGGGACTCACCCACTCTGATTCTTCTAAAGGCTTGATGATGCCAAACTTCAACATCTTTTCATTTCTTCCTTAACCTTTACCCATAGGTTAGGATTCATTTTGTAGGGTCTCTTCTTGACCGGGCACACACCTTCCTTAAGCTTGATCTTCATTTCTCCTAAGGATTCATGCACACCTTGCAACTCATGGTATCCTCTTGGGAATAAATGTTGAAAATCTTGTAGTAACTCAATGATATTTTCCACTTCACAGTTAAACCAATAATCCCATATTATAGCCTCCTTTAGTTCATCATCCGTGCCAATTTTTACTTTCTTTATCTTCATAAGTTCATGGTATGTGCACGCGTAGCATTATCTCGCACTATCCAAAACCTCACACATCCTCGCTTCTAAATGATCTATATCTAGATCTTCTATTTCCTCATCACCTACGAGATAAAAAATCTTTTCCTTTTCTTTCTCAAAGTAAGCATGCTTGAAGTAATATAGTATCGTATCCGCTATCTCATCAAAATGTGTTGTTGTGTTCTGTCTCACCAAATAATTCCTAAAGGATTTCTTCTATCTTTCCACCGTCTCCCATGGTTATGTGCTTTTATAACTCTCAATGCTCCTTCCACCGTAGGATTTTTAGAAAAGTAGTAAAATGTCCGAGTCATTCTTGCAATCAAATCCTACCAATTCCTAGATTGTCTATAGAGTTCGCAATATACATACTAGACGTATGCACAACTACACAATGTATAATAAAGCTTATGCACCCATAGTGAAGGTAGTAAAAATTCATGCCCTTCTGTCTAGAGTCTCTCACATTCCCGAATGTGGTGTTGAACAAGTTCATTACCCTGATAAGTGCTGATTTTAGTAGGTGCATTGCTTCATGAAAACTGAGTGGTCAAAGTAATCCAAATTTCCCTCCATTCCATAAGATTTTCCCTATGAACCACCCACCAAAGACGTTTTTGTCCCACGCAATATGTATACTAACATTTTTTTTTTTTCGTCCTAAATTTTCCATTTCTCCTCCATGGCAAGTAAGAATGTAGTAGGATCCCCTTCTCCAGTGTACCAAGGTATAGAATTGTGACCTATGTGCCTAACACAACAAAGAGTTATCTTCCTTGCAAGTGTGCTCCTTACCTTGCACCCAACCATCTCATAAGTACCATGTGCCCAATTATCACAAACAAAACATGTAGTATCACTAACTAAATGTGCATCTTCCCACCGTAGAATCCCTTCCTTGGATGGCTTGAGTATCTATGGTTCCCAATGACACGTACATAGATTCTATTCAGGTCTTCCTCACTCAACGACTCAACATAGGGCACAAAATTTCCATCCGTCAAAGGGATAATAACTCTTTCTTCCTTGTTCTCAAAACTGGTATACCCCTTATTGAATCGGAGATCGACATTATTTGCATAGCACCAAGGGCACCTAAGTAAATATGGGAAGCTATATTCTTCTACGAGTGTTAACACCTCAAAGTCCCCAGTGAACTTGGCTCCATGTATATTAATTGATGCATCTTTCAAAACCCCAATGGGAGTGCCTTTAGTCCAATTAGCCATGAACAACACATTTGACAATGGCTGTAATGGAGGTCTCCCATCTATACCCATGCATATAAAGTAGGAAATTGACTTCCGCACTGTCTCAATCAATATATTTCTCAAAATCCATCCATCCACAACAACATTCAAAGTGATCTCCTTATCATAATCCAAACTATGAGGGGGAAGATTGGCATGCAGAATTTTTCGACCATTCTCAATGCCTCGCACGTGGAGTATTCCCCTTTAGCCAATTCAATAATAATGGAATGATATTATCCTCGGTGTAGCATCTTGCATATTTTTTCAAATCATTAATGTCTTATCGAACTGCTTTGCTTCCTTTTTTTGTTCCATCTTCCATGATTGCTCTCTCAAACACTATATTTCACCCTGAAGGTTCTCGAGTACTTCCATGGTTTCTTTATAAACCTCATTCTCGATGTACTAGGTTTGGATATATTGCATGCAAAACCTCCTACTTGGTAATAGTTTAATTCTTTTTGATGCCTGTCTAGCCCATGCAGCTTCAACCAAGCGTGTAGTAATATTTATAGGTAATACTTCAAGTTCCAAAGTGTCAACTTTGGCATCTACTCGATTTTCCACAACGCGCTCTATCCTAACTATCCATGCACCTTTCTTTTCCTATTTATGTTTCTTACTAAGATGCTCATATAATTCTGGGCATTCCTCATATATTTTATTGTTCCCATAGAAATAACAAGTACCATTCTCGAGGAAATTTGCGTTTGTAGTGGTCGGGAGATCCACATGTGTAACACGCCCGTGAGGAAACTCACTTCTTCCACAACCACACCCTCAACCTCCATATCCTCCTTGGAATCTTTGACCTTTGCCATGACCTCCTTCAAAGTGCCCTTCATTCCTATCATAGCGTGCCACGACTATGATCATGATGCTCACCTTTTCCTTTAGAGTTCTTTGATACCCTCGTCTGTTACAAACCGATGTCTATAGCATCATGGATTTGACCTATCAGCATGTAGTCTTCAAGATATCATGAGTTGTGGATCGGAAAATATTACAATATCAAGATAAGTTTTTCTTATCCCACATTGTAATAATGGGTAGTGGCTAGCATCATGGTTCAAATGACATATCTCACAGTCTAGTAGTACTAATCACACTAACCTACGAGGACAACTATCCTTGGTGTGCCCTTCATTTCACAATCAGACACCAAATCCTAGTGTGTGTCTCATGGGCTTAATTTGAAGATAGTTTCTCCATCACTTGCCATAACTAGAATCTGTTCCTCCAAAATGGGCTAACTCTAGTGTCTATACTCCCAACGGCTTGATGTACAAAGCTTCTTCAATTTCCTCGCAGATCGGTATATGTTTTATGTGACAATGCCCTTCTAAATGGTGTGATCAAACCTCCAACAAACCATTGTGCATGTCGACTAGCATGAACATCATAAGAAAGTTTAGATAATAGAGTCTTGAAATAGGCATCATACTCCCCGACACTTTCAAAGTGCCTTACTTAATTTCCTTGAGTGCGCTAATGCTCTTCTGCTTGAACTCAAGGATGTGAAACTCCTTAAGGAAGGCATCTTTTAATGCACTATAATCTACGCAATCCGATCAAGTTCAAACTTTCTATACCAAATGTGTGTGCATCCTTGTAACGTAGTGGTAAACTACTTACTTTGGGCTTAGATGTTGTGACCCCCTTCACGCACCAAAGTATTTCACACATGTGTACATGTTCAAAAGCATCCTCTATGCCCCCGTATTTTGGAATTCAAAGGGACATTTCCATGTAAATTTTTTTGAGGCTCGTGTGGACCCTCACCCACCGCATCTAGAACCTCCTGTGTTACCTCTACCTCTAGAGCCACCTGATCCACTAGAACTAGAGTTACCTATACCACCTAATCCTCCACATGTATCTTGAAATGGACCAAAAGAGGTACTTCTATGTGTCCCAACAATAGTAATGTACTAAACCCCTACCGTCTAGGAGGTAGTACCACTCCCCAAAGTGAGTCCAAAATTTTGTGCACTCATATTACGTGTGGATGATGTGCCTCAAAAGGTACCCCAAAATAATAAAGAACACATTTGTCCTTCCATAGCTATACTTTTCACCCGACTTACTCGTACTCTCCTACGCCCAAACTATTGTTCACTACTAGTCATACTAGATATTGGAAAACCAAGCATAAGGGAAAGGTTTCTAGGTAGATTCAGATGTGTACTCATGGCCCGAGTCGCTTCGATGGTACACTTCCACATGAGGCCGAAGAAGGTTCCCGGTCATGATTTCCCAAATGGGGAGATCTATACTCTCTTAGTCCACGCCTCATGTGTGAGCTATAAACCCTTCATGAGCCATCTCTCTCCACAACGCCATCCACTCTGTAATATCACACCTTTGCTTCTCTATCTCCCTCTCACGTGCCTCATTATACTTAAGCCACCTTTCTTCTCTCTACCTTTCTATCTCTAGTCTCTCATATTTCACTAATCCTTCTCCTACCCTAAAGTGCGTGGTGGGGTTTAGCTAGCTATAGGTTTTTCTTCCAATTTCGTGGTTAGTATTAGGATCTTGATCGCTAGTGAAATACCTTGAAATTAAGTTCCTCTAGGATATCAAAAATTGGAATTCAGCTACCTTTGGGAATGAATAGGTGGAAATTGAGTACTCCAAGATATTGCTATTCAAAACACCACGGAACCACGTATCCAAAGTGTGATTCAAAAATCAGATCAACATCATAAAGGGTCTAAAATTCTTCATGCATCCAGATAAGTGTGTGATACCTCCAATTCCCTTTAGACACATAAGCAACCAACCACTCGTACAGTTCTACTAGAAAGATAGTGAAGAAGCTCTCATACAAATATTCATAAAGATTATGTTCCACCCATGCATGTGTGTCGAACTCGGATCTAATGTTAAACCTTTGTGTGTGCTCTTCTTCCATATCTTTAATCCACTCCTCAACACTTGCTAGGTCAACTGGCATGTCCTCATCGCAAACCATCCCGATAACAACCGAAAAGAGGTCCTGCAATGGAACCAATGATGCAACCTAGAATTTACCAAGATTACCCTAGGCATGTTGACACATAAGTCAGCCTAGAGTGAGCACTCACCAAGTGCGTAAAGGTACTAGGACCCTCCTTAGAGTTGTACATGTAGGACGAGATCATGATGAATATTTAATGCATAATAACACGATATTCCATGAAGCATATCCTTGATCTATATCTTAAAGTACCGTGAGTCAAACAATAAACATCATGAAATCATCTATACAATATCGATTATAATCATGTTAAATACCTTGTTTCATGAATACCCTAAATTATATTAAAACATAGTAACACACGAAGCTTCTTATAATAACAAAGATCTTACGCTCACGTGTGTGACATATCCGACAAGAAGATTGTGCATACATCTATATCTATCTCACCCACACATACACGCATACTCTACACCATTCATACTATATTTATAAGGGTGGGGACTTTCCCTTCACCGCTTACCTAATCCCAAAATAGGTGGCATGCTAAGAATAGCCATGCACCTTTACAATAATAGGATCTCATGCAATAATATTCAACAATAGACCTCTCATAGTCAATTGGAAGTAGTAATCTTATTATTACCTTGATCCCATGCAAAGTGCTTAGCAGATGCTCCTCCCAAAATAGCCTATGCATGAAGCATAAGTCTTTATCCGGGCTTGTGTGTTATGTACGTCATCTCAAAAATAGATTAGAACCGTGAATATGGCTAAGTCCTGAATCTATCTCTTTCTTTCGCATGTAATTCCTTCCCAATCCCTCCATGCCTTTGAACGTGCTCTCTTATTCCCTCGAAAATTTTATATTCCTTCTTCTAAGTACCATACTTTGACTCGACCAACATGACATAATCATTGCTCCTCCTCCAACACCTTACCTACTCCTTGAGCCATCAAAGAATAGCTTCCATACTTCCTTATCACCCTTATCATCTGGTTTGATGAGGCTAGGAAGGGGTGTTTTTTCCTCGTGAAAACAATAAAATAACAACTCGAGAATCTTCTATTTACTTGTATGGATCATATCCGTGTATTTTGTTTTCCCATTTGTCAAGAGTCAAATCTGGGATGCCCCCAACTTTGGTATCTTTTTCTTGAGTGTTTGGGAAATCCTCTTGGTAAAAGGCTAAGCAATTTATATTTATTGGGATTGGTGCATGAGGCTCAATATGAAAGTTTACAATAGGATTAGATATGATTGTATCTTAGCTCCATACCTTGTTCTGAAGAGCATATGTGACCAATCAGCAGACAAATAGCCTCTAATTTTAGTTGTGAAGTCTCTTGACAAACACAATGCAAAGAGTGGTGGCAAGTCTATGACTGATACATCTTTTAACACCATTACATTGTTATAAGCATACAATGTGAGGCTTAAATATTTGATTACTCCAACTGTCATTACTTTAGTCCCATCCAATTACACCACACCCTTAGAGATGACATCATATTGAAGACCCGGCTTATCAACTATTTTTTTGGCATGACTAAGTTGCTTGCCCCCGAATCGATCATGTAATTATGCACTAATTTATTTCCGATGATAAATGAGATATAGAATCATGGAGGATTCAAATTTTTACCTTAGTGACATGTTTGATCCCCTCCTTGTTTAGCTACATTGGTGACCAATTCGTTATAGCAACTTGCAATAGGTATCTTTGTCCTGGGATAGCTAATGACTCCCACATTGAGATGTTTACATTCATTTTCTTCATCTACTCAATGATGTTGAATGGAGATGAGTTATCTCTCTGTTTCCCCTTTCCTTGCACATTCTTCTCTTGTACATGGGCTGTTACAACTAGCATTTGGGCTGGTCTAGAAGGTGGCTTGGGTTGAACTTGCACATTGGGAGCTGCACTTTGATTACCCATACCTTGTTGAGTGATAGAGGGTTGTGAATCATTTGAATTTGATGATTGTCCTTCTCCAATATTCCTTTTCTTAGACCATGTATTGGCTGCTACACTTTGAGAAGGGGCTTGATTTATACCACATAAATATTCAGCCTACCAATTGATAAGTGTGGTCTCATTCAGAGATGCCTCTTATCAATTTACTTCCTACTTTGGTGATTTCCTTCTTTTCCTATCTCTTGTTCCACTCCCGTTGTTGTCACCATAAGAGATTGATTCAAAGCGCCATTGAAACACATCAACTGGTTATGAGGTTGATTGCATGGGAAGCACCAGTCATATTCTTGAGCCATGTTATTTTTTACTGGTACCAAGGCTCTAGATGTGGACACAACATTAGGATTGTAAGGCTGGAATGGCCTATTAGTAGGAGGTTTGACTTGGTTCGATTTGCACTTGAGCGGGTAGTCCATTAGGGATCGATATGGAGGTCTATTGGGTTGGGTTTGAGGCTGGTATGACATGAAATTTTGAGATTGCTTCCTCTTAAGTGTCACCAACTCATTACCCAAGTTCTACAGTTGCTTCACGACTTCTTGGAGTTCACTTGAGGTACTAGGAGATGAGGTAGAAGCTTCATTCAAACTCTGATTTCTTGGATCAAGAATGGGAGCTAATGTAGGTACTTGACTAGTGCTTGGGTTTCCTATTTCTAGATAGAGAGGCATAGGTGGCCTAGGTGTAAGTTTACCAGCTTGGATTAAGCAATTTTCATCTCTAATAACAATGTTATAGGCTACGGGTATAGTTATTCCTCCCATGGATTGAATCATCATTGCAATATCTGAATTTAAATCTTTAAGGAAATATAGAAAAACACCTTCAATTGTTGGTATCACAACTAATGGGATCTCGATCCCACATTTGTTGGAATCTAAAGTTGAAATTGGTCATGTGTTCATTAGGATCCCTCTTAATTGTTCTCAATTTCTCTAATAAAGAAATATTATCTCCCTTTTCTCCAAATTTATTGTGAAGAGCTATGCATAAATGGTCCCACTCGATAGACCTTGTTGTTAGACTTCTATACCATCAAGCAAATCTTTACCCTTAAAAGAGGATGCTAGCAACTTAACTATGCAACGTCCATTTCGTAAACTTCATGAATTACACGGATATTTGTAATGTCTTGAATATGATCAATTGGAGATGTATGATTCTCCCTAGTGAAATATGGGATATTTTTCAATGCTGCAACTAAAATTGGATTTTGCGCATTGAGAGCAAGTGGATTACTAGTGAAGTTGACATAGGGTTGGGTTATGCCATTCGATTGGTTGGAGAACTCCTAAATAAAAGGCCTACCAGGTGGAGGTGTTAACAATGTTCTATTTTTGGAGATGAAGACCTTTGTACTCTTCTTCCCTTCTCACTCTTTCTGGGAAAATCATAGATAGAAAAATATCCCCTCTTCTCTATTTCCCGACCTTATTTGAATTATTCTCATAATTTTTTTGAGTTTTTACTACTGAAACCAAGGCATTCTACCTTTTGGGAGTCACCAGATGTGTTATTTCAAAGCCTCTTATAAGATGGAATTTCACAACAAGAGCACATCAACTTGCTGCGACTAAAATGAATATCTGTTTAGTCCCAACGAGTGTGCCATAACAGCTTATGTTGAAAAGTACTACCCTCGGATTTGTACATTACAAAACCCTAATTTTAACTAACATGAGATTGTCTCAAGGTGTGGGACCCTTACGATTGAGAAAAACCTCTAGAGAAGGATGGTTCCTAACCTATTCTAATGTTAACCTACTCCTAAACTATCAATTCCAAGGGACTAGAGAAAGAGAAATACATAAATGTAAATCCTAAACTAAGAGAGGCGATAGCACCAAAACAAGACTAGAGAGATTCCTAGTGAGTGAAAGTGGAGGAAAATGGGGAAAGAAGAGGGAAGAAAAAGTGCCACAGTCCCAAAACACATTCAAACCTCCAATTTCATGGAGCACAACAAATTTAAACTCTGTAAAGGAACATAGTATGCACAATATACCTATAAAGTATAATAGAAGGCAAGAAATGCAATATAAATTATGCTAGGGAAAGAAAAGTCAAAAAAACAATAATTTTATTGCTTAAAATGATGTGAAATCCATTACAATATAGGCACAAGGCAAGAATCATTCACAAAAGTCATTGAGGCTCATGCAGCTCACAAAAGTGCTTTGGAACAATTTTGGAAGAGTTCCTTTACAATTTTTTAAATCTCTCTCTTTGAAATGAGGGAATTTACACACACACACACACACACACACACACACACACACACACACACACACACACCCACACACACACACACACACACACACACATATATAGATAAAAAGAGCTACCAACCAAAATCCTTCATTATTTTCTTGCGAAGGTATGGGTGACCATGTTGGTTTGCTTTCTAATGCTAATTTTCTTACATGGTGAATAGGGGTGTCATACCTCATTAATCCATCTGTTGAGCTACCTTTTATAGTGTTATTAATGTCTAGACATATATGAAACTCTTTGTTGTTGCCCGACGTAGAAACAAGTAGCCGATGCACGACAAGAAGAAAAGCTATTGCAAGACAAAGTGAGGGAAGGTTGACGCTCATTAACAAAATAAGGTTGATGCACATCAAGAAGGATGAAGTTGATGCTCATCAACAAGGATGCTGACGTGTGTCAAGAAGAAGCAGCTTGTCGCACGACAAGAAGAAGAGGTTGTCATGTGAAAATAAGAAGAGGTTGTCACGCGATAAGAAGAGGACATGGACGCATGATAGGAAAAATATTTTTCGTGCGAAAAGAGAGGTGTTGATGCATGATAGGAAGAAGTAGTTATAACGTGACAAGAGAGGCATTGAAAAGTGACAAGAAGAAGTGGTTGTCATGCGACAAGAGAGGTGTTGACGCATGATAGGAAGAAGCGGTTTTCATGCTATAAGAAGAGGACGTTGACGCACTATAGGAAGAAATGGTTTTTGCGTGACAAGAGAGGGGTCAAGCATGACAGAAGAAGTGGTTGTCACGTGATAAGAGAGGCATTGACGTGCGATAAGAAGAAGCGATTGTCTCATGTTAGAAGAGGCATTGACGCGTGACAAGGGGCGATAATCCATACATTTTTCCGGTCGATCATTATAAAAACCATGCCCGCACCTTCGTCGTTGTGACTACTCCCATTAACTATCAATTCCTGCACCTATAGGTCGATCCATTTTATAAGGGGGTGAAAAATGGATAATAGGTACCCCTCCTACCTTTCCCTAAGAACTCTCTCTCTCATCTCATTTCTGATTTAGGTTATGCTTTAGTCTTTTTAGAGTCATTTCATTTCATATTTGAGCTATTTACTTGTATTTGCTAAAAATTTCAAAGCTTGAAGTAAATGGGAGAAACCATTAATGGTGAGCCCTCATTCTTAAGATTTTGAGACATCAATAAACACATAACTGATTGTTAGAGCTTTAATAGGTTCATTTTATAGATAGCTTTCATGGAGTAAAGAACTGATATAGTCATGTGTTTATAGGTTGACTATTTGTTTCAAGCTTTATATATGCATGCAAATAGATAGCTCTTGCTTAGCTCTAATCTGATGGTCATTGCATTGTTTGTTCCAAAGATTTTGGGGTTTATTTAGAGATTCTTACCCCATGTTCATAGCTTTAACAAAATTTTCATTGTACACATTTGGCATGCACAGCTTAGACTTGAACCATTGTCCTCTATGAGCCTTTTTCAAGCTTTTAAAGTCCACTTTCATGTTTTCTAGGAGAAACAATTTTTTTTACTTGTTTCCATTTTTTAAGTGAGCTAAATCATCCTTGTTCATATATATTTTGTGGGTTTTAATTATAAATAGGCTTCTTTGACTAACATTTAACTTGTTAGATCATTGAAAATTTCAATTTTTGTGGTTTTTGTAGGTTTTTAGGTGATATGCATGGGTGTTTTAGGGGGAACATCTCTTTCAAACCCTAGCGCACCCATTAATCCGGTCGTGAACCCATCTCGGTCATATTTTTTATTGAAAGATCATTTAGAATGGGCCACTTATTTGTTAAACCATCAACATCTCCATCAACTAGTGAGCATATTCACCTATATGGACGCACTAGTGTCTCGTGGACCTACTATGTAACTCTATCATTTTGGCTCATGCACATACCTATTGCAACATCGGCATCTCTACCGAATATTAGGTGTACACGTTTCTCTAGGTGTATTGGTGTATTTTAACATATTGTGGATTTACTAGAATTTGGTTGCAAGAGTATCCGCTTGAGCTGTATGGCGTCTTGGCTGAAACCCTAGTGCACATGTCGTGGTAGGCCCATGTAGGTGTTCGACCCTACTATCATAATTTCCTACCATGTGTCCACATTGGTTGGGGTATGTATCTATTGGGTGGGGTTCGTAAGCATTATTCTGGGTGCATAGGTGTTTGTGCTAAAAATTTGATTTTTTTCTTCGAGCTGTAAGATCATTTCTTTGGATTTTTCTAGGTGTTTGTAGGGTCTAACAAGTGATTACAGGTTGTTGTTTGGTTGTTTAAACTAATGTAGCTTAAGTGTTTTAATTTCTTAGCTAGAACGAGGTTTGTGAAGTGTGTATGCTCTCTCCTTGCACCTTCTAGGTGATCTTGGAGATCAAAAGAACTTCAAAACTTTTGTCACATTTAAAAATGCTTATTTTACACTTCTTAAATAGATTAAACTTTCAAAATTGGTTAAAACAAACTCCCTCTTTACAAAATAGGTTTCAAATTAATTTCCATATGATTTTTTTTAGTGGAATTTCCACGTTGTGTATGCTCTTCCTTCACACCTTTTGGTGATCTTAGGAATCAAAAACAACATGTAAATTCTCTTTCTTGATATCAGTATTCGATGGAAAATTACTAAATTTGTACGTGTAAGACCTAAAATATTGCTAAAGAAAGGATTCGAGACAAAACAAAACCCTCTAATACACATTTTTTTATACATGTTTCCAAATGGTGTGCTACTTACAACAATATTAAGCTAAGCAAGATAAAAAAACACACCACTCCACATCAAACTATATTACGGGTTTCACAAAAGGGTACGTCCTATCCACTAACTGGAACATAACCCCTTTAGCATAAATCCTTAAGCTACAACAATGGGGGTGGTTCCAGGACCCCTAAAGTAATCCACCATTGAGTAACCTCGTGGATGAAACAAGAAGCGCTCCGCTTACCCTCTTGACTAGATTTACACTACAAATTAGAGTCAAATTTTTACATATCGTGACCCAGGTGATGATACAATTGAACGCACTAGTTTCTCATTGTATCAGAAGGGGGTAAAGTAAAGCCAAGATACTCCCAAATTAGTTAGTGTGACTCTTTGGGTAAATCAAGCTCGCTCTTAGAAAACTTGTGACACCTAGTTGAGAGATCTTATTAGGGAGTGATTCTGTCTTGGAGCCCACTTTGTTAGTCCATTCTTGTGTCAAGCTATCATGAAGTGAAAAATTACTTGGAGTCTGAACCTTCTTTTTCGAACAAAGTAAAGATTCCATGTGAGTTAGATCTAAGTTTCTTTCATCATAAAATTAAACAATGTCTCACTTAGCTTGGTTTCTTTCTCACCTTCGCACGAGGCGAAGCTCTCCCAAGTGGTGCTTAGTTTATTTTCATCTTTTGATCTATATCATTTCATTCTCGTTTCCCATTTTAGGGTGAGAAGGAGGCATACCTTGCGAGTCTTATCAAATATGGTATTCACCATATTTTTATCCATTTACTCCCATCCATGTTTATGGCTAAGTTGTTAAACTTCTAAAGTGCACGGGTACGTTCTCATATCTTTGATAGTCCTTTCATCTTGATTTCAGGATCGACTTCACTACTATGATTTCGGTTCTTCATTTATCTCTCCTTAAGTTGATAGTTTTGCTCACATTTTGGTCACACAATTTTGGGTACTTACATCATGATTTCAATATCTTGAGAAGTGGGCAGAATTCTCTTTATTGCATGGCTACGCTACTCGCACAATTAAAACAAAATCTTGTTATACTCTACTTATTTTGAGTTCGACATCATCTAAGTCTTTTAAAATAAAAAGTGTCGATATTTCATTATATATACCACAATAACGCCATCTTGATGCTAACACATTGATTTCTCGGTTAATGTATCAGGATAGTGTTGTTACGCTATACATATTTAGGACTTCCATTTTTCAAAAAATAAGCTTTCATTAGCATTTAAACTAGTTTTAGTATACCTCGTCGAGAGATTGCGTTAATACCACTTTAATATTTAGGCCTTGTTGGAATTCTAACTTGACCTACGTATTGATATGATATTGTCGCTATCCACTTTGGACCCTTCACCGAAATCATAGTTTACGGTATATATTTGATAATAACAATTCAAGTGATCATTTCATTTAAGTGTTCATATGAGTGTTCTTTGAATGATAAAAAAACAACATAGCATTACACCTAGAACACACTGGGATATTTCAAGATCACATCAAACGAATTACATAAACACACTTCTAGGTTTCACACAAACTTCAAGACATTTAGACAAAACCTTGAATAATATTAACTAGTGATGCCTAGCAAGGAAAATTTTTGGTGAATTTTCATAAACTCGTAAAATTGAGGATTATAGAAATTCGAATTGGCGAATATTATGTTGTTCATAGCCGACTTATTCACCAAAAATTCAACCGACATGTCCCTTATACTATTCATTTCACCTAGATTTTACACATATATAAGAGCTTATGAATGTAATTCGCCACCATTTCAAGCATATCATTTACATATTCTCTCAAGTAAACATAAGAAAATCCTCATCTGCCAACACTCAAATCTGAGCCATCTAACCGCAAGCCATCCAACTCGAGTCATCCAACCAACTCTACAATATGAATCGACCAAATCTATTTCGTCCCAACCCCTAGCCATCTAACCCCTAGTTATCCAACCACCGGCTGTCCAACCCCGGCTTTCTAACCCCCGGGCATCCAACCCCTAACCTTCCAACCCCTAGTCATCCAAGTCCTGGCCATCAAACCCCTGGGTGTCCAACCCCGGCTTTCCAACCCCCTCGGGCATCCAACCCATGTTCGTCCAACACCGTCGTCCAACCCCGTGGTCAATTTTTTTGGGTGTATTTGTGTACAGGTGGGAAGTTAATTTATCAGACTACCAAAAAGAGGCCAATAGACCCAAATGTCCTGTTACTGGAAAAATAATCCAAGGAGTAAGATCTATGTATTATTTTTCTTTTTCTATTTTTTTGTTGGTATTCTCATAATAGTGTAAATCGAATGAATTTTTATAGCATATTAGTGAGTAGAGAAGCTATATGCAACTCTATCAAGGGATATGAACAAATTTAAACCTTTGTGTAGAGATTTTGAAATCCCATCAAATGAAGTTTCTGACAGATTTTATAATTTTTATTTGATATTTGTGTTGTGGGGGATTTTTGTAGCATTGTAGACACATTATTTTAGTTTCATCTACAAAACTATAAGTGGGATTTGTAAGCCCAAAGTTTTGATTTATGATTTTTTGAAATCTTAAACTCAAATATCATGTTTTGGATTTGCTGAAGCTACACAGATTCCCCATTTGAGGAGTTATATCCTGTTCAACCATTCGAGAAAGGTAAGTTGTCATAATTATACCCGTAATTATTTTCTATGTTAAATGTTCATTCAATCAGATATTAGGTTCTTCTATTATTTATGGGTTAATGCATTTATTTAATTTGTTAAGGGGATATTCATTTTTTTAATATCATATTCTCTATACGCATTTGTCCAAGTACCCTCTCAATTTATGCAATTGGGTCTGATTTATTGACTTATCTTTGAGTTACTCATAACAAATAGACCAACTACTAGCCGTCCAACCCCTACTCCGACCAACCCCTAACCGTGAAACCCTCACCCTTCCAACCACTCACCTGTCCAACCCTTACCCATCCAACCTCTCACCCATAAAACCCCTTGTCCAAACCTTAGCCATTTAACCCTCACACCCTCCAACCCCGTCCAAGTTTCCAACCCTTAGACGTCCAACTCCTCACCCGTCCAACTCACCCGCCTAATATTCATCCAACCCTCACCCATCCAATCCCTCACCCGTCCAACCCCGTCTAACCCTTAGCCATCCAACCCCTCACCCGGCCCAACCCGTCAGTCCAACCCTTAGACGTCCAACCCCTCACCCGTCCAACCCCACCCACCCAATAGTCTTCTAACCCCTCACCCATCCGACCCTTACCCATCTAACCCTCACTCATCCAACCCCCATTCAACCCTTAGCTATCTAACCCCTCACCCATCTAACCCACATCTAATCCTTAGTCGCCTAACCCCTCACCCGTCCAACCCTTACCAATCCAACCACTCACCCATCCAACCCCCATCCAACCCCTCACTTGTCAAACCTGCTCCCCAACCCCTTAGCCATCCAACCCCTCACCCGTCCAACCCTTAGCCATCCAACCACTCACCCATCCAACCCCCATCCAACCCTTAGCCATCCAACCCCTCACTCACAAACCCACTTGCCCAACCCCTTAGCCATCCATACCCTCACCCGCCCAACCCATCAACCACCAAACCCCGACAAACCTACCCGACCCAATGACCAACTTTGTGAAACCAGGGAAAACTCTCTTTGTGAAATCACCTTTACCATGAAACATTTTTTCAGAAATTTACCAACGATTTGAAAGTCTATTTTTGAGATTCGCCACAAATTATAAACTATTTTTAGATGGATCTTTTAAATGAACCCCGATTCCTAGAATCATTAAGATGGCATCCAAACCAAATTAGCATGACTTAAGAGAAAACCCTTTTGAATCCTTCCCCTTTAGAGGAAAAAAATTATCACCTCTCTTTTCACAAGTCAAGGACATAGAGCCATTAATTGATCATAGCGAAGAGGAGTTTGACTCTTCTTGGGAACAACATAAGTTAGAACTAGGAAGATTCAATGAGCTCCTGTATTATAACAAAGATCAAGTACTCATAAAAGTCATAGAACTAGGAGCTAAACTTCTACATGAACGCCGAAGTGGAAACTATGGTCATTAATCATAAAATGGAAGAACGAATATCCCTCTTAGACATGGATAACCCCTTTGATACAACGTATCCATCTACTTCTAGGAAACATCATAACATTGTTGAAGGAGACTGTCATGGTGATCTTATTACAAAGCTTCGCATAAAGTGAAGATTGAATGCAAAGCCTCACCGCCTCCCAAGTTTGATGAGGAAGAGGATCCTTTAGTTGAAGAAGAGATGCTTCAAACAAAATCTTAAAAATGAGCCAAAATTATCAAACCTAGGCTTTGTAAGAAGAAACGTATACAAAGAAAAAAAGATAAAACGAAATATAGCGAGTTCCACTTAGATCCATATACTAACACTACCTTTAAAGTGGCTAAGGCACAAATACTAATATCACCTACCAAAGAATAACTCATTCAACAAGAGTTACAATCGATAAAATACACACTTACTATAGTCTAGGAGGGAAACATAGGACATAGCAAAAATACTTGTAGGAAGAACTATGCCCTTATCCATTCGATAAAGACATGTTGCGAAAACCCTTACTAAAGCACTTTACCATCCCAAAATTCAATAAGTATAAGAGCAAAGGTGATCCTCATAATCACATAAAATAATTTTATATGGCTTGCCAAGAGGTCACGTATAGCAATAATTTCTTGATATGACTCTTCCTCGCAACCTAGGGGCATTGACATTGGAGTGATTCTTTAACATACCCAATGTCTCTATTACAACGTGGACCGCACCGGTGGAAAAATTTGTACAACATATTCCTTCAACATGGAAATTGATATAACAATGAATAGCCTCTTAAATGCAAAATAGAAGCCCAATGAGACTTTTGCAAGATTTCTACAATGATGGGGAGGGTTGGCAAGTAGATTCCTTATGTATTACCAGGAAAAATAGCTAGTGAGCATATTTATTCCTAACTAAAATCTAGAAATAGAATTCCATTTACAAATGCATTGCGGCTCTAACTTTGAATAAGTCATGGAAAAGAGTGGTCAAATCGAGAAGGCCCTCATCATAAAGGGAACACTTAAACTGGTCGTTAAAGACAAGCATGAAGCAAAATCTGTAGACAAACCAATTTTTTTAACAAAAACAAACATGTCATTAGTGATGGTATTACAGACTCCAAAAGAGTCCAAACCATACAGATTGGTCCACTTTTAAATCTCTCGCAAGGACCTCGTCCCAAGGTACCCACTAAGCACATGTTTACGGCATTAACAAAATCCTTGTCTTCCATACTAAAATAGTTGGATAACGTAAACATGGTGGAATACCCAACAATGACAATACCATACCCAGAAGATGATCCAAAACATGGCTGGTTAAAAGAGCATGAGTACTTTGACTTCCACTATGTTAAGGGACAAAATACAACTAGGTGCTTGAGACTACGCCATTATATACAAGACCTCATTGAAAAGGGAAAAATCACTATAGATTCTCCCCTTGATTCAGGACATGGGCCAAATGAAAAAATGGGTATCTTCAAAGATCCCTTCCCTAACCATGCAGATAAAAATAAAAGGAAGCCAAATCATGGAAAAAAATCCAATGGCTAGAGGATTGCTTTGCTTATATTTATCCCACTAATGATATTCCTTTTGATTCTCTCATAGGATGTATCCATTCATCCGATGAACAGGTCAATACTATTAGGATCTTAGAAAAGAGTTTTACAAGAGGGACGCAATGCACTCATTTGATCATACCGATACCCTACCAATTCCCGAGAAAGGCCAAGATAATTTAATAGAACAGTTAGAGAAAACACCTATTAGGATATCAATCTTAGATCTCCTCAAAATCTCTACTGCCCATAAAAACATATTGTATAAAACACTGCAAGTTTGAGAGTCTCTACAGATGTAGAACCCACACACCTCCAAGCCATGATTTCACACCTTAACTCCAATGATCATATTTCTTTTGATCGTGCCACAATCCCATGTAACAACCCATAACACAACTTACCCTTGTATTTAGAAGTATTTGTTACCCGTCGTAAGATCAAGAGAGTACTTATGGATGGTGGATCTAGTCTAAACATTTGTACTTTGAAGCTGGTTAAATTGCTAGGCTATTCGAGAATGGACCTAGGGGCCAAAACTATTACGATCACGGTTTATGATAATAAGGAGCGAGAATCAAAGGGCACTATAGTAGTTCTAATGGAAGTAGGGACAACTTGTCATGATACAATGTTTCATGTCCTTGACTTGTATCATCTATACAACATGCTCCCATGGCGCCCATGGATCCATGCCATGTAAGTCATTCCTTCGAATTTCCATCGTGTATCAAAATGTGTTATGAGGCCAAGTAGTCACCATTCAGGGTGACCCAAAACCCTTCACGGATTGTAGAGCATTGCACAATTTTTCTCGTGCAGACTTATGAATGTCCTTCTGCAGATGTTGTTATCTCCTTACAAACAAAAGCTATCAAGAAATAGGTGGATTCAGATTCACTCACACCTTGTAATCAATACTTTCCTTCATTGGTCAACCCTTTTACATCATGGGAGGAAATGTCGGAAAAATATGGCCTGTGATGATCCGTTCACCGTTGAACAAGCTCTACTAATATCAAATTTATTTGTGTTGCCCAAAAAATGTGGTAAACCTTATTTTCAGTTCAAGATCACTTGGGATAAATTCCCTAAACCACTGGAGAAATTCATCCCTAGTGGTCTCCTATCCGAGGAAAAGATGTTAGAGGATCCCACTAGTAGAGTGTCGGAAGGTACCATGGATTCATGCCATCAGGCCCCATGGTATATCAAAGGCCACCGTATGATATATGTCATGGGTTACAATGGATTTGGATGTGGTATCAACACGCAAGGATGGCTAAAACCCATTTCTATCCCTCATTTTAAATCTAATAAACATGGGCTTTGGATAAGACCTCACAATGATACACCCTTCGAGATTGATGCCACCTCTTTTGAATGTGAGGACGACTCATCTCATTATGATAGCGATGTAGATTCCCAATGTAGCCTCTATAAGGATCTTTCTTCCACTAACCTATTCCCTGATTCAGTTGTCCTTACCTTATTTAGATCAAATCCTCAAACCAATTACAAATTAACCCTTATGTATCCCGAACTTATAGATTGGGATCAACAATTTCACGTGTCAATTGACTTATTTGAGAATGACGAGGCATTTACAGAATTCATGGGACTCAGGGATTCTATTCTGGTTGGGGATCATAAGAAAGGATTTGCAATTCAATTAGACACATGTGCATACTTCGAATAAGAGGCGTAAAATCCGTGGACGCTTGAATAAGAAGGTCATCAACAAGATTAATAACACTTCGAGAAACCTTATAGAAAATATAAACACAAATCTCATAGTGACACACTTTTTGAAGTGCTCGTAGATAAGAAGAATGAAGAACCCATGGATGAAATGGTCTATCCATTCAAATATGATGATGAGCCACCTAAGGAGGTTGACCTTACTCTTCCCCCTGATCCTACGTGGATGGAGGATACTTCTAAGATGCTTGTTGAGGAAACAATCAATGTCGATATGTGCTCAAAGGAACAACCTATAATGATAAAGTTGGGGGCTTCACTCTCAACTCAGAACAAAAGGTTTTCATAGAGCTATTAAGAGAATACGCAGATGTATTTGCATGGAAAAATGTAAGTATGCTCGGTTTGGAACCAAAATTGGTTGTGCAAAACCTCATTGTATACCCAGATGCCAAACCCATTAAGCAAAAATTGAGGAAGACACGCCCTAAAATTGCACTCCTCATCCATAAAGAACTGGAGAAATTATTAGTTTCTTATTTCATTAAGCCCATCGACTATTTATATTGGATATCTAACACAGTCCCTGTGTAGAAGAAACTTGTTGGCATAAGGATCTACATAGATTTCCATGACATTAATAAAGCATGTCCCAAAATGATTTCCCTTTCCTAACATTGATATGATTGTTTATTCCACTATTGGTTATGAAATTTTGTCCTTAATGGATGGTTTTTCAGGTTATAACTAGTTTCAGATAGCAGAAGAAGATCAACATAAAACAACTTTCATCATCCATTGGGAAATATTTTGTTTCAAATTCATTCCTTTTGGACTCAAGAATTTTGGGGCCACCTATCAACATGCAATGATTGTCATCTTCCATGAAATGATGAATGAAATCATGGAGGATTATGTTGATGATATCCTCGCTAAATCCAAAAGTAGAAGAGAGCACCTCAAGTGCTAGGACTTTTTTCAAAGTGTCTCTCGGGATTACAAGGTGCACTTAAACCCCAATAAGTTTTTCTTTGGTGTTTTATCAAGAAGGCTATTAGGTTTCATCATCTCACAAAGAGGGATATAAGTGGACCCTACAAAGGTTACCAGGTATCATAGAAATGCCTCCACCTACCACTCTCAAGCAATCAAGAGTTTACAAGGAAAGATTCAGTAATCCGTCACTTTATTTCTCAACTTGCGGATAAGTGCCACCCTTTTACACATCTCCTTAAAAAGGATGTTGCATTCAAATGGGGACCATATTGTCAAGAGGCATTTCCACTTATTTAAAAATCCTTGGTCAACCCACCTACTCATGCCACCCACCCCAGTGAACTTCTCCTCTTGTTTATATCTTCTACCTAGTTTTTTATTGGTGCATTGCTTTCCCAATATGATCTAAACTATAGAGAAAGGGTAGTTTATTAGCTCAGTCACATCTTGATTTCCTATGAGTTAAATTACCCACAAATTGAAAAATCTTGTGTGGGAGTTGTCTTTGCCTTTCGAAACTTCGCCACTATCTCCTTAATAATAAAACCAAACTCATGTCTAAAGTTGACCCTCTCAAGTACCTTTTATCCAAACCCACCCTTACTGGTTGATGGCTAATTGGATCATTCTCCTAAGAGAATTTTATATTGAGTTTGTAAATCAGAAATCCTTGAAGGGACGGTGTTGGCGATCGGTTGGTGGAAGTGCCTCTACCAGAATGGAACCTTTGTGTCTAGATCTTTCCAATGCATCCACGATGCATATTGAAGAGGATACAAAATGGAAGGTCCATTTTGATGGATCATTCACTTTCCACGGATCTCGGGAGCAGGATATTTCTCATCAATCCCACAGGGAGGTTATTCCAAGAGAGTTCTATTTGGGATTTCCTTGTACTAATAACATTATAGAGTATGAGGCACTCATTGCACGGCCTCAAGTTAGCTATCACCTATAATATCATATAGTTATACGTCATTGGTGACTCCCAACTTATCATTAAACATGTTAATGATGAGTATAGGGTTAAAGAAGAGAATTTTATTCTGTATAAGAAATTGGTTGAAACCTTAAAGCGGATTTTACACAAAAGTTATCTTTGAGAAAAACACAGGTCGTGACATAATAGATCAAAAGATGTTATGGCTATAATCGAGTCTCTCTTATGTATTCCACCTCATGAAAGAAATATTCCCTTCTTCATAGAGCATTTACAAATACCTACATATGATATGCCGAGTCATGTTTAACATGTGAAATTGTTTTCCCATTCTCCCTTGGTATGACCCTATATTCTAATACCTACAAGATGGCACATTCCCTCGGACATTACCCATTTTGAGAAGAAAGCCCTTATCCTTTGTATAGCCTATTATAACCTCCTAGGGGAACCCTCTATCATCATGGCTATGATGGGAATCTACTTCTCTATTTGGATGTCACCGACTACCCACAATATTAAAGAAGTACACGGTGGAATTTGTGGAGCTTACACTAGTGGTATGGTTTTGGCTAAGAATCTCTTAAGGGTAGGTTATTACTTGGCCCACCATGGAAGCAGATTGTTGTAATTTTGTAAGGAAATGTGAGCTATGTCAAAAGTATGGAAAATTGATACATTTGCCAACACAGATATACATCCCATTGTGACACCTTGGACATTTTATAAATGGGACTGGATCTCATAGGGATGCTTCATCCTTATTCTTTAGATGGCCACATGCACATTATCACCACCACCAATTATTTTACTAAATGGGTAGAGGTTATGCCTCTTACTTATGTCACTTTGGTGCACAAATTTCCAAATTTATCATGAATCACTTCATTTTTGGTTACAATATCCCTTCCTCCATTGTCACTAATAATGGTAAATATTTCAAAAATAAAATTTTTAATACATTGTTTTAACGCTTCCATATCCAACTCAAGTGGTCTACCCCTATTACCCCCAAGGTAATGGAAAATATGAGGCTAGTAATAAAACCCTTATACGGATCATGGAGAAAATGGTAATCAAGACTGCTCATAATTGGAACTTACAGATTCATCCCGCCCTTTGGGCCTATCAAACCTCCATCCACACTCCCTACTTTGGTACGACGTAGTACTCCCTAGTATATGGAATTGAAGCTATCATACCCTTGGAATTGGAGCTTCCTCCCGAGAATATCTCTCTCGGGACTATCTTGATAAAGATGGAGACTAAAGATTTTCTCGGCTAGCGAGAGTGGAGCCATTAGATGAAAAGCGCATGAGAGCACTTAATCACCTAAAGGTTTATCGAAAGAAGTATCAAGAGCATACAAAAATATATTATTCACCATGAATTTGATATAGGTGATCTATTTCTGAAAGAAAATCGAAGAACTGTCATCACCAATCCGGCACTATGATAATTCTTCACCGGGAACTCCTCGTGCTATGATTATTTACTAATGCACAGTCTTTAGTTTGGTGGATATAATCTGGAAACAAAACAACAACATAACACAAAAATACCATTGACTATGATAAGACGGAATGATGACAAATCTGAAATATCAAAGTAAATTATAATATTAACATGAAATTGTTACAATCTCACCCATGAGGTACTTCAACAAGACTATGGGAGAAACTTTACAATTACACCTCTCGATGGCTTCTTCAACACACCTTTAACTGATGGCTTCCTTTGCACACTTCCTACAATATTTCTCACTACTTCTTTCTATGCTAAATGAGGGGGGTGGCCTCTCTATTTATAGAACTTACAGGCTTATCCATCTTATCTCTAAGATAGGATAAGAAATCCACTCTGACGAATCATATTCCATACCTTAACTCTTATCTATACATGTAAGCTTATCTCTTAAGATAAGATAAACCTTATCATTTTACATGGGTTCCACATTTTTAGACTTTTTACAAATAAAATACACAAAATATTTATGACCTCACTCCTTGTCCTTATTACTAATATAATATTTCTAATTCCTAATCATGTAGACCCTACTTCTCTAATTACCCAAACTTTGACATTTTAACATTACTAGACCACTTACGACAAATATTTACTTTTTACAACATTCCTATTGTACTTTGATGTTATCGTACTCCACATTATTTGCATAAGGCGCCGTCTCTTGGCACTGCCGTTATCTTCTATCGGATGCTACTACTAATTACACTTAACAACATTCTATTCCTAATACATACATTAATGAAATAGAAATTATGGAGGAAAATTTTAGTGTCAACAAAACATTGTCAAGGACATAAAAAGAAAGTTAAGTTTGAGGCTAACTAGTTAGGGCCTTATGTGGTGGTTGTTAAATATGGATCAAGAGCTTATGGGGATCGACATAATCGAGATCTCAAGATCTTCAAGAACCTATGAAAACCATGCATCTCAAGCACTTCTATGCATAAGCATGTCATGAATATTAGATAAGAACTAAAAAGTAGAAAAAATAAGAAAAAAACAAGCAAAACATGAAAAAATTGAGAAAACAGTAAAGAAAAAATAGGTCATCCATGTGTGAAAACCACACAATTGTGGCGCAGTGGGTAGGTCTTTGGGTGAAAACCACTTCCAACACCCAAGGATGATTCAACGGTCACAATATTCTCTTGCATAAGGATGGGTAATTCTCATCACTTTCTAGGGTTATCTCCATTTGCTAGGTCTAGGAACCCTACCGAATCTATCTAGCTTGTTTGTTATTATATTTACATTAACGATGCTCCTTTATACATTCCCATCTAGCTTTGGGGTAACGCTACGTTTCACCTTCTTGAAACATTTATGTGTGGCATTCTTCCTTTTTTATATTCCACACATCACACTAGGGGAATCAACGCTTCTTAGTATTTTCATATTGCTTTCAGAAAATACAAAAACGCTCGAAATGGATGCACAAAACCTTAAACATTCAAAATATCTCCTTCTCGGACGTAAATCGCAAAAATTCACAACATTATCTTAGGGAAACCTCAAAACAATGTGAACAAGCCTTGAAAAGTTATCTTTGAAGATAACCCAAAAACATTAGAAAATATATATCAATGTCATCCCACAAAAACACAATGGTGGTTAGATTGATTTTAGTTTACGTTTTGTATAGTTTTGATTGTACATATATTTTCATGTTGTATGATTTAAAGAATGGTCTATTTGCTTACCCTAGATTGAATCTTGTTCGATTTAATTATGTATTTCATTAAGTTCATTCTACCCTTTCATACTTGTACAAAATTGTTGTGTTTTCATCAGTTCTATGTGCATCTATTAGGATTCATTTACTTACATAGATTGAGTACCGATTTAATCTGTTGTTGGCATTTGAGTGAATTCATTTTAGTTGATTTTTGTTGTGTGTGTATATTTATTTAGTTTGTTAAACATTTGTTTGTGTGTTTGTTATTGCACATCTATTTGTTATCACATCTATCATCTATCATCCATTATAGCATCATCAAATATATCATATATACAAAAATGCTAAGTCTTAGATCATGCATGTATACTAAGCTAATTAACACATATCCTATCATAAATGGGGACAAGAGGGGTTTTACATAATCACAAATCTATCCCCCCCACACCAATATCATCTAGTATCATCCCAAATGGTAGCATAAAAATCAAACATCCGATGACAAAAAAAAACATAAGATGTCATCTGAAAGTATATCATCAAAATGAAACATGACATACAACATTTCTAATCTAAAACAAGACATATAAGAAAATCATACATCATGATACACTCATACATCTACGAAACATGAATCATCATCATAAGGGCATATCAAAACATGACAAGTATAAACCATCAAATGTCCATATAATACATGTATAAATGTTTGTCTCAAAATGAGATATACATCATCGATACAATCTTCCATCTAAAGGGCATGGATCAAAACTAAGCCTTCATCAAGAGGCATCATCAAAATAATGGTACATCAATCTATACATCAATCAAAATCAGCCTTCATAAGAGGCATGAATACATACATACATCTGTACAAAAATAAAATTCAACCACAACTCTTTCCCTCTCCGAGGCTTCCTGGTCTATTTCCTAGGGGATGAAATGGTGGTGACTATGATGGTTTGGCCCCAAGAGTACCACCCTATTATCTAGATGGGTTTTGCACGATCTCACTTATCGACCCGAACTCCATGATCCGGAACCTATCCTGCTCACATCAAACTAATCAAAGGGTACAAACTGCTACCCTACCGGAACTACTTTGTAATAGGTGGCCTTATAATATGAGGCCTCACCACTAGCTCTCATAATATCCTGGATCATCTCAAAATCACCAATTTCAGTAAATGGCTTCCTAAACGGAAGCATCTCTCTCTCCTACCCATCGACCTATATCAATGTGGGCTTGTCTCGTGAAAAAAATCCTCTTGATCTCCATCTCAGCAAAGTGATATTCTTGACCTAGGCTCGTGTTAGGTCCTCTAAATAATATAACCCTACACCGGGCCTCGAGCCTCGATCTCGTTAAGCAATGATAGTTTGCACCTGTGTTCTGTACCTATTGTAAGAGTCTCAATATCTCGAGCCTTGTGATGCCAATTGACTGATTTGGTGCTTCCATGCTACACCATCCCCACCTTAAGCATCCTAATCTTTGTCTTGATCTCTCTCGATGTCAAGCCATGTACACATGCCACTGGCCTGGTCTCTCTTACTCACACCAGAATCGCATGGATATCACCGCGTATAATTGTTGCTTTGAAGTGCATCTAATTTCCCATCATCCCTACTATCTCATGGAGCATGAGGTGGCAGGACCGCATTGTGGAAATACCTATTCTAAAGGGACATATATCCCCATTGGAATTCCTATTAGAGGAAACTCTCTATTCGGATCCCTAGGTACATATCGCTTCCCGATTCTAGGCCCCTGTCTCTATGGATGTTGTAGTGGAGGACCCTATCACCCACCCCCTAACATGACATTGTCCACAATGGATCATCATCATCATCATCATCATCTTCGTCATCAACATTTCCTTGTTAGGGTGTGGAGCCTGCTTTTTGGGTCTTCTTAGATTAGTATTGAAGTGTTGGAGTTCAAACAATTAAGTCTGGATACTCCAGGAGATTTCTGCAGTCATCCGTGATGTTGCTATGATGTTGTTGTGACGTTATCTTTGTAAGTTATTGTTAATTTGTTGTCAATGTCGTGACAGCTTTTTCCAGCCATGTGAAGATGAAATATTGTGACTTTCAAACTTCTAGGTCAACTTTAGGACTTCTTAAAAGGATTTTAATCCTATAAATAGAGGTGTTAGGGTATCTTGAAGATATCTTGAGTGTTCAAGAGATCTTGATTCTTAGTGATCAAGGTTAAATAATTGGGTGTCAATTGTGGTTTAGATGTGGTTCGACATCTTTGGAATTCTATTGTGAGTTCATAATTGAGAGAAGACTGTGAGAGTTGTTTTACTCTTGTTGATAATAAAATTTGAGCAAGTTCTTGGTAGACGTAGCCCACATTTGGTGAACCACGTTAAATCTTGTCTTGTCTTCTTTTGTGCATTATTTATTTATGTTGTTATATTTCTGCAAGTATAATTCTCGCTATATAGTTTCAAATCTGCTATGGTTTGAGGAATTGTTTCTGCATATTTGTTCACTAATTCCTAACAATTGGTATCAGAGCTTTGGTGGTTTTTTGCTGAAGTGGTAAATCACAAGGAAAGTTTATCTTGAGTGGGATCTATGGCGGATGAGGGAAGATCGAGGGTTGAGAAGTTCAATGGGAAGAACTTTGGTTTGTGGAAGATGCAAATGGAGGATTACTTATATCAAAAGGACCTCCATGTTCCTTTGGCTAGAAAAGCAAAGAAATCTACAGCCATGTCAGATGAGGATTGGGAGTTGCTGGATAGAAAGGTGCTCGGGGCAATTTGGTTATGCTTTGCATCTTCGGTTTCTTTCAACATATTATAGGAGAAGACCACGGAAGGTCTCATGAGTGCATTGGGGAAGTTATATGAAAAACCCTCTGCCTCTAATAAAATATTTTTGATGAAAAAGTTATTTAATATGAAGATGTTTGAGAATGGTTCTTTTGTTGATCATTTGAATGAATTTAATATGGTTGTGAGTATGTTAAACTCGGTAAAAATTGACTTTGATGATGAGGTCAGGATTTGTTGATTTTGTTCTCCTTACCAGATAGCTAGGACAACTTGGTTATGGCTGTAAGTAATTTAGTCTCTAATAATTCAAAGTTGAAGTTTGAGGATGTAATAGGTGTGATCCTAAGCGAGGAAATGTGAAGGAAGAGCACTAGAGATTCTTCTACTTTGGGAAATGATTTAATGGTGGAGAGCGAGAGGAGACAAAATAATAGAGGGAAAGGTAACCGTGGGAAGTCGAATGATTGTGGAAGGTCAAAGTCAAAGAGTAGGTTAGAATGTTGGCATTGTGGGAAGCTTGGTCATGCTAAGAAACACTATTGGGCTCTTGAGGATATAAAGAACAAGAAGGAGGAAACTAAAGAGTTAAATTTGGTAGCGAGTGATGTTTGTCGATGCCTTAATTCTTTCTTTAGATAACATTGTTGAATCTTGGGTGTTAGATTCAGGGCGTCTTTCCATGCCACCCCACATAGAAATTACTTTACTAATATTATTCAAGGAGATTTTGGACATGTATATCTTGGTGATGATGAACCATGCATCATAGTAGGGAAAGGTTGTGTTCGGTGAAAATCCGAATGGGAACACATGGCTACTTAAGGACGTTAGGCATGTGCCTAAGTTAAGCGCGAACTTGATATCAATGGGTCAAGTGGGTAGTGATGGTGTATGGTCAGTTTACAAAGTGGATTCTTGGAAGGTTACTAACGGAGCTCTTGTGGTTGTAAGAGGTAAGAAAAATTGTACTTTATATTTAACCGGTGGTGTTAATCATTGTAATTTAGTTGTTGTAGATGGAGATGTAACTTTGTGGCACCAGAGACTTAGTCATATGAGTCAAAAGGGAATGCAGATTATAAAGGATAGGTTACCTTGGATTAAAGGAATTAGATTTGGACTTACGTGAGGACCGTGTTTATGGGAAATAGAAGTGGGTGAGATTCCTCAAGGTTGGACCTGCCAAGAAGGAAGGTAAGTTGGAGTTAGTGCATACGGATGTATGGAGCCACTAAGGTAAACTCTATTGGTGGTTCATGTTATTATGTCAATTTCATTGATGATGTAACTAGAAAAGTTTGGGTGTATTGCATTAGAAATAAATCTGATGTGTTTAAAACTTTCAAAATATGGAAGGCCTTGGTTGAGAATGAAACGGGTCTCAAGTTGAAATGTCTCAGGTTGGATAATGGAGGGGAATATTGCAGTAATTAATTTATTGATTACTGTTTGGTAAATGGGATCCACAGGTAAATAACGGTTCCAAATACTCCATAAGAAAATGGAGTGTTAGAGAGAATGAACAGGACAATCATGGAGCGTGCTAGGTGCATGAGGTTACATGCGGGGTTGCCACTCATTTTTTGGGTGGAATCGGTCGGAATAACTATTTATCCGATTAACAAAGGACCCTCTATGGATTTGGATGGAGGCATACCTAAGGAGGCTTAGTCCGTAAGAAAATTGATTACTTATTTCTTATAGAGTATTTGGATGTGAGGTATTTTTCACATTGATAAATATGATAGGAAAAAGTTAGAGGCTAATTATGAGAAATGCACCTTTTTGGATATGGTGAGGATGACTTTGGTTTCGTGTTTGGAGATATTGTCTTTAATGAAAAATTCATGTATAAAGATCGATTACAGGAACAAAAAGAGGAATCAAAGAAATAATACACCGTATTAGAGGACATTACATAATAAGGTGTCCAAGGGGCCGCCAGTGTACAACATGTTTGAGTATAGCCGGTTCAGTACCTACTCATTAGGAACCTCAAACTCTTGAGGTGAGAAGGTCTTCTAGGGTAAGAAGGGAACCTGAATGTTTTACTCCATCTTTGAATTATTTATTGCTCACTGACAGTGGAGAGCCAAAGTGATTTGAGGAATCAGTGCATGTGGATGCCAGGAAGAAGTGGGAGTAGGCCGTGGATGAAGAGCATAGGTCTCTTATGGAGAACCAAACTTGGGATCTCGGTGGAGCTACCCGAGGGCAAGAGATAATTGTAGAAAAATTACATGTATAGAATCAAAGAGGAAGATAGAGGCGGGAAACGATACAAGGCCCGGTTGGTGGTCAAGGGATTTGCACGAAGAAAGGTATAGACTTTGATGATTTTTTTTCTCTTCTTTGTTAAAATGACTTCTATTAGGACTATTCTTGGTTTAGTTACTGAGTGAGAATACCCGCACTTAGAGCGAGTTGGATGTGAAGACTACATTCCTTCATGGTGAGTTAGAGGAGGAATTGTATATGCAGTAGCCACAGGGTTATGATGTCAAAGGGAAGGAGAGGTTCGTGTGAAAATTAAAGAAGAGCTTGTATGGCCTGAAACAAGCTCCACGATAGTGGTACATGAAGTTTGAAAATTTTATGGAGGAGCAGGGGTTACTCCGGTTTCACTCAGAGCATTGTGTGTACATCAAGAAATTTATTTATGGTAGTTATACTATTATGTGCTTGTATGTAGATGATATGATTATTGCGGTGAAGAACATGCAGAAATAAATGTACTCAAAAAGTAGCTAGGTGACTACTTTGCTATGAAGGATTTTAGGGAAGAAAACAAATCCTTGGTATGAGAATAAATCGAAACAGGAAGGATAAGAAATTGTTATTATCTCAAGAAGAGTACATAAAGAAGGTCTTGGAGAGGTTTAGTATGCAAGATGCCAAACCTGGTTGGTACTCCTTTTGTCACTTTAAATTATCAAAAAGCGAGTCCCAAGACTAAGGAGGATAGAATCCGGATGTACAGGTCTTGTACTCATCGCAGTTAGCATCTTGATGTATACTATGGTATGCACTAGGCTTGACATTTCCCATGCGGTGGGAATAGTGAGCAGGTTTATGAGTGATCCGTGGTAGAGAGCACTCGACATGCGGTGAAGTGCATCCTTCAAAGATTTGAGAGGGACCATGGGAGAATCATTTTGTTTTGGTGGATCGTATACACTACATTACATGGCTATGTATATTCGGACATGGTAGGATATTTGGATAGTAGGAGGAGCACGACATGTTATGTATTTATGGTTGGTAATACAATCGTAGTTTGGATTTCACTATTACAAAAGGTTGTAGATTTGTCAACCACAGAGGAAAGCAAGGAGATGATTTGGTTACGGTAGTTTATTGATGATTTGGGTCATAAGAATGAACTTGGGAGACTACACAAAGTGATATTCGAGCACTATTCATTTGGCGAATAACTCCTTTCTCCACTCTAGGATGAAGCACATTCGGTTGAGATATGATTTCATCGGGGAAGCTTTGGAAGAAGATAAGTTGAAGCTAGAAAAGATTCATACCATCTTAATCCTGTGATATGATGACTAAGGCAATCCAAGGGATAAGTTGAAGTTGTGTTTAACTTTGATTGGCCTTCATGGTTGATAATGAAGGGTTGAGAAATTTTCTCGGTGGAAGCTTGATCTCAAGTGGAAGATTGTTGGGGTGTGGAGCCTATTTTTGGGTCTTCTCATATCGTATTGAAGTGTTGGAGTTTGAGAACAGCTTAATTCTAGAGAGACACCAGGAGCTTTCTGCAGGTTGTCTGTTGTGATGTTGCTATGACGTTACTATTAAGTTGTTGTTAATAGGTTGTCAACATCATGATAGTTTTTCTAGCCATGGGAAGATGAAATATCGCGACTTTCAAACTTCTACGGTTGGATTTAGGAATTCCTAAAAGGATTGTAATCCTATAAATAGAGGTGTTAGGGTATCTTGAAGATATCTCAAGTGTTCAAGAGGTCTTGAGTCTTAGTGATCAAGGTTAAATAATTGGGTGTCAATTGTGGTTTAGATGTGGTTCGACATCTTTGGAATTCTACTTTGTGAATTCATAATCGAGAGAAGACTGTGAGAGTTATTTTACTCTCGTTGATAACAAAATCTGAGCACGTTCTTGGTGGAAGTAGCCCGCATTGGGTGAGCCACGTTAAATCTTGTCTTGTCTTCTTTTGTGCATTATTTATTTATGATGTTATATTTCTGCAAGTATAATTCTGCTATATAGTTTCCTACTATTGTGGTTTGAGGAATTGTTTCATCATATTTGTTCGGTAATTCCTAACATACCTCCACTCTCGTCACTAGTAGGAGGCTCCACCGGGGGTTCCCTCACTCCCGCATCATAAGCCACTCTAGGAATAGTCAAACGACGTGAAATCACTCCATAGTACTGGGGGAATACTTTGGAGTGCAACCTAGATCTCTAATCTATCTCTGGGGTACCCACATAGTGTACTTCCACTGTAAATAGCTGGTCAAAGACCTCTCCATGGTAATTTGCAGCCCCATATCAAATTACTCTCTCGGCCCGCACGCATACCATATGTCCGGCCCGGTACATCCTATATAATGTTGTAAGGAGACCATGATCCAAGGTAATATGTGATATGTCGCCACGTAGACTAATCTAGTGATGTATAGGAGGATATCCAATATCTTCCTATCGTCCTCATCAAATTGTGCCTCTATTTCTTCTAGCCGGCCATACCTCTCACGGGTATGAAGGATGGGTAATATACATTGCAACAAAAACACACACGTTAGGGGTACATTTCTATCTACTTCTATCTATTTTTCTGAAAAATTATTATTTCATTCATCTACAATACTAATTTTTCACTTTCTTCTACAACAATCTAGTCTATCTCCATCTATCCTTAGCTATTTATTTACAAGGGTGAATTATCCCCTTTCCATTGATGCACGTGCGCTTCCTTCGATGCATGCACACCTTTCTCAAAGCATGTACTCACCCAACACATAAGCACCTATTTTTTTCCATGCATACACGCCTACCCAATGTGTATGCTTCCCCCTTTTTATATCAATCCTATTCTACCTAGGACACATGTGTGCCTAGTCCGACGCATGCACCTACCCTCCGATGCACGCACGTGCCTGTCCATGTTTTTACCCTCGCGACACATGCACCCTCCCATCGGGATTCATCTACACATACCTATTTTTTAACATGTACACGTACGTGTACCTATCGATTTGATACATGTGCATGTGCACACATGCATACATCAAAAATGCCTAATCTAGCCTAAAATGACCTAAAAATGACATTAAATGTGTAAATAACAAAAGAGGGATAGGGAACTCACGTAGGGTCCAACCGTTGGGTCCCATAGGTACTCCCAGATGTGATCTTCCTGTCTCCACCTGCTCGGTATCCTCGCCATCTCACTCAAGGGATCTCACTCTCAATCGTGGTAAAAATTTGCAAGAGCTTTGCTACAAATGAACTGGTTGTGATTGATTTACCCCTCGGGTGGGTATATTAGGTGCCACTATGTTTTCTCTGTCGTGATCACTCTAACACTTCTTCTGCTCACCGAAATGATTATTTTTATATTTAAATAATTATTTTTACTAATTTTTAAACGCTTTGAGTACTTAGTGCCACCTTGTGGTCAACTCTTTTCCCTAGGATGATTTACGAATGTTCCAGAACCGCATTTTTCATTTTTATTCTATTTTACCCATCGCGATGATTATTTTATTAAATATTAATTTTTGGCTCATTTTTCTTCTTACCGTGGCATTTTATTTCCATTTGACGCCCTTTCCTGCACCTTAAGGCCTTTGCACGTGATTTTAGGATATCTTTGATCTCTTAAAAATTCTTCCGATCTGATCAAAAATATAAAAATTATAAAATCATCCAAAAGCCCAAAACATCGTGAAAACTTTGAAAATGAGCTAAAATTGGTACACAACTCATTTGTGGCTGAAATATGTGTCTTTTGCATGGCATTCATCCCAGATCTTGTTGACATTTCCACGCGTATTGAAACAATGACTCACGGATCATCTGAATCTCTAAACCATTTACAAAAGCTACACTACTTACTTCATTGATACTCTAGGCGAAATTGTCTGGTATTGTTTTCGTTGTGCACACTACTTTTTCATTGGACCCAAGTGTCCGCCACCCTTTCCCCGACATATACAAATTGTTTGGGAATCATTTCCAACCCTTGTCATTTATCAAAACATTTTGGATTGAAACTCGATAAAAAATATTTGTGCAACCCTCTTAAGAATTGTTGGTTTAAGTGTGTGTGATTGTATTTATTTCCCTGTTAGGTGAGTTTGTTTACTTCTCGTATTGCATTGCATTTATGTATGTTGCATGGAGCTGGCCATTTTAGCAATGGATGTTTGTTTGTATCTTGGATTTTCATGTCATTTTACGCTCTCATCATATGCTTATATCTTAATAAAGATCGATGATGAAGATTACTAGTAATATGATAAACGAGAAACTGATTGTATAACAATGCCTTGTGGATAGCTCAAAATCCCCTTTTCTTGTTATTTTCCCCTCTTCCTTCAAACTAATCTTTCTTCTATCCTCTTTTCGATTGTTGATGGAATTCTTCAATCACCCCATCGACACTCGAGGGGGCATCCTTCATCCTACTAATTTTTCTTCTACCCCTTCAAATTTTTTACTTGTTTATACTTGTCTACTTTCTTTGAAGTGACGTCACACACGTCACCTCAAAGAGGGGAAAATGTAGACACCTATAATTTTGTCTACATGATCTTATCACTAAGATCATACTAACTATTCTAGTCTCATGTTAATTTACTACACTATGCTAGTAAATCACCCTTTCTAACCTCTTCTAAACCCCCTAAATCTGCTAATCCCTCTCTAATAAGCTTCTATAAGCTTATTGCCCTCAAAATTAACTTTGTTTAGGTTAATTCAATCCTCTTATTGACTTTCTAATGAGAGTTTGAATTTTAAAACAAATATCTCACCTTTTCAAATAGCCACTTGGCTTTCCAAAATCTAGTTCACACCTCCCAATGTGCTTTTCTAAAAAGCACATTTTGACTCCTTTTTAGTCCCACATGCTTCCAAAACACCTTTTCCTCCAAACCAAAAACTATAAATAGGAGGGTACCCCTCCTACCTTTTCCTAATAACTCTCTCTCTCATCTCATTTCTGATTTAGGTTATGCTTTAGTATTTTAGAGTCATTTCATTTCATATTTGAGCTATTTACTTGTATTTGCTAAATATTTCAAAGCTTGAAGTAAATGGGAGAAGCCATTAATGGTGATCCCTCATTCTTAATCTTTTGAGACATCAATAAACACATAACTGATTTCTAGAGCTTTAATAGGTTCATTTTATAGATAGATTTCATGGAGTAGAGAACTAATATAGTCATGTTTAGAGGTTGATTGTTTGTTTCAAGCTTTATATATGCATGCAAATAGATATCTCTTGCTTAGCTCTAATCTGATGGTCATTGCATTGTTTATTCCAAATATTTTGGGGTTTATTTAGAGATTCTTACCCCATGTTCATAGCTTTAACAAAATTTTCATTGCACATAGTTTTTAAAGTTATTTAAATCAAGTAGTTTTCTATATAAAGAAAAATAAGGTTGGACAATTAGTAGGGCATTATGTCATGCTTTTTTTCCACTTATGCGACATCATGTGATTGGGTGATTGTTTGATGTGACTCATTTTATTGGCTACTTTTTTTTCAAATTTTAAATGAGAAATGTACATGTACTAGTCCTTGACTTCACATCTACTCTCACCATTATTGGTCCATGCTCCACTATTGGCTCCTCTCCCTTAAAAACTAGAATTAAACTTTGACATGAACTACCAAATGAAATTGGAGTACGGATGAGGCGAGTGTAAACATGAAAATACAAAATATCAATGTTTTTCTTAAATCCTTATGCATCTACAATAATTCTAATATTGACCAAATATATACCAAATAAATGAGATTGTGCATACCAAAAATGGAGGATGACACCTATAGATCTCTTATTTGTAATGCATCAAGTTTTCTATAGTTCTATATAGATTGAGCTTGACACATTTATACATAAATATTGGAACCTCTAAAAATTCTTTGGAGTCTGTATAAATGTTTGGAAACTCACTAAGGACAAATATATGAAAACACGACCTAGATAGGTCACACAAAGTTCTTCTCAAATACACAAACTTGAAAAATATCTAATCGGACTTCTCAAGTTGATAGATTTCATATGCAAGGAAAATTCATAATCAATTTTCCCCCTCACCAATTCTAGATAGTTTGAAGCTCTGATACCAAATGTTAAGTTTTGTCAAAGTTTTCTCAAAAATCGCATATTTCATCATATTCCCATCAAACAATTAAATCAAATATAAAGGTCAAGCAATTCCTATAATTTAAGAGCTTTCTCCAACTATTATACTAATATATACGAGTTGTTTTAAAAATTGTATTATACTTATACTAATATTAATATTGAGTTGTTTCTCAACAACTAAATATTATCTCATACAATTAAATATACCCACCCACATATATATACCAATAATAATGTGAACACTAACAATTCCTAACAGGTATGTGGAGTTATTGTGTTTGAAACTCATCCCTTTTCCCCAATTATTAGACAAGTGAAGATATTTAGAAGAGGCACAATTCTTATGGAGTTCAAACATTTTAGGAGGAGGATAGTAAAAGGAATGGAAAATCCCGCACTCCCTTTGGTCAACAAGTATCAAGCAATAGGGAATAATGAGTTCTAATTTCAAAGTGGGTCATATTATGTTTCTTCCCTAACTCATAGTTTCCTTTATTAATGAATTTTTATTGACACGTGTTTGCAAAAAAGGTGAGGAGTACAAAAACATATTTTAGCATTTACACAACATGTGGAAGATCTAGATTCGCTGATGTGGAAGGTGAAGAGAGTGCTCAATGTTGGGTTAGAACAATGGCTTGACTGAGAAACAATGGTGGTGCATGAATTCATGTTAGATATCATACACGAAAAAATAAAGGAGAATATGCCTGCGCTGGAGTTTTTGAATCAAGATATATTGTCTTCATTGACGGTATTGGTAAACAGACCACAAATCATGACCACCATGTGTGTTAGATATGAGGCCTGCCATCCCAAGGAATTTCTATAAGATAATATTGTTAACTTCATCTTGGCCAGCAGAGACACCACCTTGGCGGTGCTTACATTTTTTTTTGGCTTTTGTCCTCCCATTCCTACACGGAACATGCAATTCTCTTAAAAACCACCTATCTCATCACTTCCCAAAAGCAAGACCCATCTTATTTTTCTTATGAGGAGTTGCAACACATGATCTAAATCTACGCATCATTGTGCAAGTCCATGCATCTCTATCTACTAGTTTCATTCAAATCCAAACGCACCCTCCAAAACATCGTTCTACCTAATGAAACATTTATCACTAAGTGTAGACACAAAATCTATGCACTTGGGTACATTTATAGGTATTAAAGCATACTAATGTATACATGATTCCTAAGTAAGAAAACTAGTGGTTGATGACTCCTTTTGAATTTTTTCTTTATCTCTTGCACTTTACTAGATTTTCACATCTCATAGCTCTAACAACACTTGAATAATTTATCCTTTGATGGCCTCAGACACTAGCATCCAGTTAGGATAGAAACACCCGGAGCACTCTTGTCCTTCTTGGATGTTATTTTCCTCTCTTTCTTCTTCCTACTCTTTTGAGTCCCTTTCTCTTCTTAGTCACATTTTAGTAATTTGGGTTATCCTTTTAGTCTTCAATTACAAAATTCAAGTAAGAGAATCATATATATACTTATTTAATTCTCTCAAATAAGGGGTCAAACATCATACACATTATCTATCACCACTTAATCTTTCACAAAGGAACAAGAGCATTACAAAGTACACATCTTGTATGTTCGTATAAGGGACAAGAGATGCATTGATCTACATATGTTGCATAGGAGGGGAGTTCATTATATTCCATCACACACATTTTGCATACTCAAGTAAATCTAGATCTAGCCCGCTATCATTGTGCAACTTGTACAAGGGAAAATTGGGGCACAAGACACAGATACACACATATAAATGAAGAACTACATGGAGTCTAAGATATAGTGTAGCACTTGGTCGTAAGTTAACTTTTTGAGTGATCGTCGAGGTCATTCTGACTCCACATTCTGCATATTTTTTATTAGATTTGATGTGGTTTGTGGCATGTGTAGTTTGATATTTGTTTTGTAGGTTACAAGTATGATCAATGATCTAACAGTAAAACTAAAGTGGTAAAGACCGACTAAGAGTGATGGTATTCTAACCCATAAAAGACCAGATCCCGAGCATTTGAGTAGACACAGCACCCAGATCAGTCACTAGCACCTAGGGCACTCTTGTCCTCCTACATGTACTTATATCATGTGCATTCTTAGGGTTTTGAACCCTCATCTAGCCTTTGTAATGTTGTTCCCATCTTGTTCCAATAGATACACAATTCTGATCACTCCCAGGTTGCACAAAATCATCTAAGTCATCATCTCTCTCTAATTTGATTAGGGTTTTACATTATTGAATTTTATTGCATGTGAATATTATACATAGTTATCATAATATCATTTATTATAGTAGTTAGTCTAAAATTATATTTAATTCAAATTAGATTAAATCATTCGGTGAATGTGTTCAATAAAACCCTACCTTCTACACATGCATTGGATTCTCTCTCCTTCTTTTGAATTTATGGACCAATCTTCTTACCCATCCTATGTACCCACCAAGGTTTCTTGCATGACTGACATCATTGTTGATTTTATGCAAGTTTGTACCCAACACCCTCCCCACTTCAACCCTCCAATGTCGGACCCAACTATTAATGTGGTCACCACTTGATGTAATAGGAAAGTCATGGTTTCTCTCATTTTATTCCTCCACCTATCACAATTCCTACCGACACCTCTAAAGATTATGATATCATCAAGAAACTAAAGAATACACCAACCAAAATATCCCTTTATGATATTTTACGCAATGCACCAGTTTTTGTCATATATTAGAGGTTTCCCTATGTTTCATTCAAATTGCAAGTGACAATCCCCTTATTGCCTTTGCTTATCTTATTCATTCCCTCAAAAACCTACCACATGTCATTTCATTCAATAATGATGATATCCCTCCTAATGGCGGTGGTGATCATTCATCACCTTTTCTTATTACAACTAATATTGGTCGCCATCTTATCAAACACATACTAATTGACAACGGTTTTGGGGTAAGTGCATCAAGTTGGGGATAAAAATGGGTCATAAGTGGATGTCATATTGCAAAAAAGTGAAATATCAACTTGTAGGGATTATTAGAAATGCATGCACTCAAAATTAGAAAACGTTATATGAATATGAATTGTAGAATCCAGAACCTAGTTTCTAAACTACTAATTAAAAAAAAAGCAGAGACAAGTTTAGCTATATTAAACACTCAAAATTCAATGACTTGGTTTTTTTTTGAAAAATCCTATAATATTGTAGTCCATTTGCCCACAATTTGGATGACCAAAACTTGATATATTTTTCCTTTGGTGAAAAGTTAGATGTCGTTATCTATCTTGGGATAGATTTTATTTTGTATTTTTTGAGCAATATTTTTTTAATGATTTTTTCTATGAAAATGGTCTGAAAACATAAAGAAAATGGAGCACTTTTCATTTTCCCACCATAACTTCATCAAAAATATCAAAATCAATTTTTTTTTGAACGTGTATAGAATTTTGCCACAAGCTTGGGATGATATATGTTTTATCACATTCGACAAGTGAAACAAAATTTGCGCCTTAAATGTAGACATGAACATTCATGGGAAAAAGTGTCTTAAAGACCTACTATTAGTAAAAAATTATAAAATGATATTTATCATATTCTATTCAATTTAAAATAAATATTTCTACAAAGCTAACAGTCTCCCCTACGCGATGGTACCATTTTTATGACATGTTTTTAATTTTTTGGCATGGTTCAAGTCCATGGAAGAGTAAATTTGATGTTTTTGGCCTTTCACATGCAATAATGACCTCCTAAAGCTCGGAGTTCAGAAAAAGGAGTTCCACCTTGAGAGTTAGATTTGTGTGTGTGTGTGTGTGTGTGTGTGTGTGTGTGTCTACACATACACACATAGAGATGTAGATGTTTTCCCGCAATTTTTCAATTTGCAAATTTGTGAAGTAGTAGAAAGGGATTTAAGGGATCAACATATTGCAATTTTATTATAATATTTCAAATAAATCAAGGTGTTTTCGAGGCCCAACTACTTGTGTTACCATTTACATCCTAGAAGCACTTACTACATGCGAGTATTTAGTCTATTTGAGACCTGTTTTCTTTCATGTCGCATTGCTTTATCTGTAATTCTTCCTTTGTAAGTTATTTATGTCATTTTTTGATTTTATGGTATCGTGAATGTCATGACACTGGAATGCCTTAGTGGATTTTTATCCCAAAGCTCATCACTTAAAATTGTTCCTTACATAAAGCACTAAGTATATATTTCAATGCTATAATTCTCATAGAATGTATCCTACATATGATTTTTAAATCATGTTGCATTTCATTTTATTACAAATCCTAAACATCCTCATCCTTATAACCACTATGATTTTTATGTCATCTAGAATATTCCTCCACTTGCAGAGAATCATAACTAGTTTTCCTATCTTAGATACATCTATGTAATATATATATATATATATATATATATATATATATATGTATATATATATGTATATATATATATATATGTATATGTGTGTGTGTGTGTGTGTGTGTGTGTGTGTATGTTATATTTAAAATCACTTCATATAACTCCATGAGTTGTTTCTCTGTATATTCCTTATCAGTATCGCTGTGTCTTCTTTGAATCTTTTTGTTCTCTCTTCTACTATATATATAATGCAGTTTCTATTTATTCTAGGACCATGATGTATGCCAAAGTCCATCACTTGTGAAGTATGGTGGAATGCTGCCACTGTACCACCTTGCACCATTGATCATTGTCTATCGACACACGCTCGTCCCAAAAATAGACCCAAAGGATATATAAAATGTGGCACATTCACGCAAGTTTCATGTCCCCAGAACATTTCTTGGGAAACTCACTAAATGGTAACACATGGCATAGATCTCTCGTGACCCACTCCGTGCCCGAAAATTTATCAACAGTGGCTCATTCTGCGGGGTTCACGTCGCGAGGAGGATTTGGTTGGGAATGGGAGGTTAATGGAATGTTGACAAGTGGCTCAAGATTACATAACTATTAATTTCAACAAGATTACAAAGCCATTAATTTCAATGTGGCTTCAATTTGTCCTTATTGATTTTAAAAGAATAAATTTAGTAGAAGTACCCTGTTTCCTTCATCTTCAATGAAAATTTATGGAACTTTTCATAGATCTTCTTTGTCTTTGGGTGTGATCCATCTCCTACACAAAAATCATGTACCATTTTATGGTATTCGATCCAACTACATCCGGGGATATTTTTAATTCTTGCATCTTTCATCGATCTCCTCATCATGTGAAAATTTTCCCACCTACCCCCTTTTACATAAATGTTTGACAGTCACAAAATAATATAAGTGGTGTCATTTTGATAATCCAACTCAAAAAGAAGAGTTTATGTAAATAGTGCTAATGATAGAGATGACATTATATGATAGGAAGAGAAGCATTTAAAAATCATCAAAATGTGCAATATAAATAAGATAATATGAAAAATCAATAATTATTTAATATTAATCAAAATATGTCATGTTTATTACACAAAATAAAAATTCATACAATGAAATTTGTAATAAGTAGATGGCATTATTTCTCTTCTTAAGGACTTCAGTCTCACTTACTTATGATTTTTTCAATGTTAAATGAAATTAATTTTCCTTTCATAATATTTTCATAGTGATAATATGTAGCAATAGTAATATTGAGATGATTATTTTGTTCCTTTATCTACGATTAATTTTGAGCAACCGAGACTTATAGACTTCTAAAAGAATCATACTATACCTCTTATCTTGTCAAAGCAAATTTTCATGAAAAATTCTTAATGATACATTAATTTTCTCTATTTATTAAGATCCTCATAGACCTTGATCATGGCCTAGTCTCAACAAACTTTCATGACAGTGACTGAATCTCCTTAAAACCCTGAAACTTTGTCCATTGTTGCTAGTCTTCTGATCATGCCTTCATATTGCGGATACTTTCCTGTAGATATTCATCAACATGTATATAAATTTTGTGTTCTTTCCGAGATGGTGATCAAACCCTCAAATGTCATCATGATACTAGAGTCAACCTTGTCAACTTGATTACTAGCCACATGATATGCTTCTTGATTATTCCTTTGATTGTGCCAATCTTTCAATAATACACTTATGAATTTAAAAAGGGTTTTTCTCACCTTCTTGACTTCACAAAGCCTCTCATACTCAGACTTAAGACACAAAGTTCCCTGATCATACAATCAACATATTTCTTTTGATGCTCCTCATGAATGAATCAATCCTTAGAAAAACTGTTAATTTTACTTACTCAAAGGTATACAAACTTGCAATAGATTTATAGAAGTATAACATTATTCCTTGGTACATACATAACTTCATGACTTGTGAGTATATTAAAACCTTGATCCCTTACCTATAGTCTAGACTATGCTCTTCAAAATCTTGCAATCAACTTGTACATGTTACTATCATAGTTACTTTATGACAATATCTTTCAAGTTTCTTGAACACATTCTCCAAGTAGGAACATGAAAGCATACAAAGAATACCCTTATCATAGTTGTATTATATGTGAAACATCATATCAAAGCATTCAAGATTATCTCAAGATTAATGATACATTAGCTAGCTTTGACACATTGACATTTCATTGTCAAGCCAAAGAACCATTCATACATTCTCAACCTTGAATTCACAGTCTCATACCACAACGAGTCTTAGATGGAAGACCATATATTTTGTCTCAACTCTTTTGAAGTGATGAACATTCTTGATAATTGGATCTTCTTATGAAATACCTCATACCTCTGATGAATAAATAATCTCTTCATGAGAAGATGCACACCTTATTTGGCTTGATGACACCATTTAGAACCTCTATATAACAAGAAAAACCTCTATACATTATGAAAAAGATCGGTCATCGAGACTCCTTCATTAATCCACTAAAGATAGATCATACCTTGGATGAATCAATGAACTCAAATTCCTTCATTAGCAGATACATATTATACTTTGATTTCAAACTAAGCACAAACCTTGAGATCACCTATTTCATGTTTGATTAGCTACAACAAAGACTTATTATCATTAGAGTGTCTTTGGCTGCTCAACAAATCATCTAAGTTGTTTGTTCTCTTCTCAAACCTTTGATACATATTTATTTTTCTTGATGTATTCTCTAATTTCACTGTACTAATATTCTTATTCCTTCCAACTAAGTTATATGAGAGATAGCTAAAAATATCACCTCGTCCTTTCACTTTTTTCTACATCAATTTTTATTTCAAAAGATTCAAATATTGTGATTTTTGTACTAAAACATGTAGATCAGACCAATACAGATCAAGTGCATTGAAACTGAATAAATGGTAGGCAATTCTTATCCAATTTTATGTAACATGTCAATCAAACAACCATGAAAAATTGTGGAATTTTTTTCGTAATTTATTCTTATACTAATGTAACAATCTTGCAAAAAGTAGTGCATGTTAAGTGACACAATATTATATAGACCATGTCAAAAATCATTTGAAAAGAATTCAAATCTCTTTGAATAATTCCATTGGGATTAGTTACATTTTGTTCTCCTTAAATTCCTTAATTCTACATCTAAACTTATTCTAGGTTTCCACGATGACTCTTATTTTAAATTATTATTTTGTATTTTTCTATTTCTTGTAAGATGCAATGTTTATTGTTGTCTCCTCTCACATGTCATTATTTTGTGTATTTTTTTCAATTGACATCCATTACAACTTAAGATGCACCATCTAGTGTTTTGAGAACATGATATATGGATATTGAAATCACTTCTTTGTAATCAATGTTAACATTAGCAATTAGTCAATGAGAGTGATTTTGAAATTCTTCACGATGAATTTCATCTATATGTTGTCTTTCTACCTAAATCAATTCTTTTGAATACATTTGCATGCGTAATATTTTTATTTATACATATTTTTATTGTTGAGATGTCTATGCACGTATCAATATCATTTAATCTAGATGTTGTATCTTTATTTTGTAGTGCCCCAAATTTTCTCCTAATGCAATCGACAGTGTAAATCCCGACTACATTGTCTTAGTCGACTCCTTGTCGATATTGCAAATCTTAGAGTGTGGAGAAATATTAAGACCTTTTCCAAAGAAAAACATAGACAACGACACATCCTAAAAATCTTTTCGAGACATGTCTTTTTCCCTACAGAATAATTCAAGAACTTTATTGAGATCCGAGGCACTAACCACATTTGAACCCAAGTTAACGTAGGTAATTTATAAGTAATTGGATAGTTGCAGTGTTAATCTTAGTAGTTAGTAGCTTGGACAACTTTTTGTCCTCATCCATTTGTTATGGGTAGTTTGGAAAGCCTAGAATTTAGAGAAATAGTTGTTTTTGTCAAAAAAATATTGTTAGGATAAGAACAATTGCTATCTAATATTGACTCCTTTTAGGTGACACCTCATAACCAAGGTTGTTAATGGTTATTGAGTTGTCTTAATCTCGACTGCTCATTTGTATTAATCTCGGTCGTTGATTTTCAACAAGAGTAGTATATAAGGGGGTCATTGGGGTCATTTGTAACAAGGAAGTTTTTAGAGAAACTTGCGGTGTTAGTAAGTAGTCTTCCAAAGTGTTTGCGTAAGGGCGCAGTTGATAGCGTTGGAGATAGAAGTGGAGGAATATCAGCAGGAGGATTAGGAGATTGTCGAGCTCTACCAATAAGAGGCAAGCAAAGATTTTGTATCTCTTTATTTGCTGAAGTTTAATATATTTCTCATCCGTAGTAATCGGTTTTCCCTACGAGGTTTTTCCAGGACAATTGTCCGAAAATATTGTGTTCACCTTGTTGGGTATTTTTTATGTGTTTGTATTTGTGAAGTTACAATTGTGTTATTTTCCAATATTTGTTGATCAAATAATCTTACAAGATAGGAGGTTAATAATCAGTAACTGTAATAGATTTTTCACATGGTATCAGAGCTAAGTTCGGGTAGAAGAGATTTACCCTAGGTGAAAGAAAGTGAGGGTTTATAAAACCCAGTTTAACCTCTTCAAAATTATTATTATTATTTTCTTTTAAGATGGCCTCAGCAGGTTTAAGAGATCAGGATAGATTGGATGGAGCCTCGAATTTTGGTGTCTGGAAAGCCAGAATTTCTCTATTGCTGGAAGAGAATGGTATCAAGGAATATGTGACCACTGTTGTACCTGTACCTACAGATGCAACACAACTCTTAGCATATAAGAAGGAAGATGCCAAGGCGAGGAGGCTGATTCTTGATGGTGTCAAGGATCATATTGTTCCGCATATTGCAGAGTTAGATACAACGAAGACGATGTGGGATGCCATTATGAATCTGTACCAGAATGCTACCACTAACCGGAAGCTGATTCTCAGAGAAAAGTTGAGGAATACCCGGATGAATAAGGGAGAAGACGTCACAAGTTACCTCACCAGACTTAGACTTGTCAAGGATGAATTGACAGCTATTGGAGACAAACCAAGTGATGACGAGCTAGTGAGAATAGCCCTAAATGGGTTTACTAAGCAGTGGGATGTCTTTGTTCAAGTCATCAATGGACGAGACACCTTACCGAGTTGGGATCGAATCTTTGAGTGATTTCACTCGGAGGAGATTAGACTAAGTCTTGTCAATGGAGCCAACAATAAGAGTCGAAAAAGTGAGGTGGACCAGAAAATGTTGCCCTAGCGGGTAAAGGGAAAGCAAAGAAGGGGTCTAGTAAAGATCAAATTCACAAGGTGAAAAGAAGAAGAAATATTGTTCAAAGATCAAGTCTGCTATGGCTGTCATGAGTTTGGCCACTATGTCAGCGATTGCCGGGAAAGGAAGAAGAATGAAAAGAAAGGCAAGAAGCAAGTTGCGGCTTCAGCAAGTGTAGATGAGCTCTCTAGTAGAATGGAAGATGAGTTTGCACTCATAGCATGTATGGTTAGCTCAACCTCACAGAGTGTTTGGTACATAGATAGTGGGGCATCATATCATATGACAGGAGTTAGAGAATACTTCTCCAGTTATAAGGAAGAGAGCACTAGAATCCAGATCTCTATGGGGAACATGTCCAAACTCAACTCATTTGGGAAACGGACTGTTCAGTTTCAAGGGGAGAGTGGTAAGATGCTTCCCCTTCATGATGTCTTTGCATGTTCCAGGCTTAGGGATGAATTTTATTTTTATATATGTCCTTCAGAAAAAGGGTACACTTTGTAATCTTTAGAGGGGCACATGTGTTGATCAAGCACAAGGATTGGAAATCACCCATAGCTATTAGAGTTAGGAGCGGTCGTCTTTATAGGTTGCGCTTTGATATTCCTAAGGCACTCATGAGCAACATTAATCTTAGAGATCAGGGAGAGCTATGTCATAGAAGGATGGGCCATATCCATCATGGAGCCCTTAAATTACTTCATGAGACAGTGACAGGTGTTCCTGAGGTGAGCACAAAGCACGATGATGTATGTAAGGGATGCATGTTGGGGAAGTTTGCTAAAGCATCTTTTCCAAGGAGTGACACCAGATCTAAGGGCGTTCTTGATCTAGTACATTCAGATGTATGTGGACCAATGTCGACGAAGTCTCTCAGAGGGTATGAGTACTTTGTTACTTTTATTGATGATTTCTCCAGGAAGACATGGATATACTTCTTGAAGACCAAGGATGAGGTTTTCAGTCGCTTCCAAGAGTTCAAAGCTCTTGTGGAGAATTCGACAGGAAGGAAGATAAAAGTTCTTCGGTCAGACAATGGAGGTGAGTACAAAAGCAATGAGTTCCAGGAGTTCGTGCAGAGAAGGAATCAAGAGGGAGTGGGTTGTTCCTTACAATCTGCAACAGAATGGAGTTGTTGAGAGGAAGAATCGGTCTATAACAGAGGCATCAAGGGCTATGTTGCATGACCGGGGATTTACCGCGTTATACGTAAGGCGAGGCATGCAATACAACAGTATACATACATAATAGAGTTCCACATAAGGTACTAGGGAGGATGACACCAGAGGAAGCATTCACTGGGAAGAAGCCAGATGTCAGTCACTTTAGGATCTTTGGGAGTTTGGCATATTGTCACATTCCTAAGGATACACGTACCAAGTTAGATCAGACTGCAGAGAGAGGGTACTTTGTGGGGTATAGTGAAACCTCTAAGGCATATCGGATATTCATTCCAGGGACCAAGGATTATTGTTCGACGTGATGTCAAGTTCATGGAGGACAAGGCATTTAGAAGGTCTAGACATTTTCCAGTAGATGATCAGAGTGAGCAGCCAACAGAAGCTCCAAGGATCACTCAATCCAGTCAAGGGCAACAAAGCTCAAGTACAGTTACTATTACAAGCATAGACTCAGGAGGAGAGATTTTTCAAAGTATGGAGCAACAGGTGCAAGAAGAGATGCATCAAGAAGACATGGAGGTTGATATTTCATCCTCTACGGTTGTGCAAGCAAGAACCATGAGGTTCATCGGATACGAAGAATACTCAGGAGTTAGTGGGTACTCCTAGGAGGAGTGATAGACAACGGAAACCACCAGCCAGGTATGATGACTATGTTGCATTAGTTAGTATGTTGGTAGATAGTGAACCTTCTAGCTATCAGGAGGCTGCACAACATCAAGTGTGGAAAGAAGCAATGGTTGAGGAGTATACTTCAATTATGCAGAATGATGTGTGGGAGGTAGTGCCTAGACCAACAGATAGGGTAGTGGTTGGATCACGTTGGATCTATAAGATCAAGCACGGTGCAGATGGTAGCATCGAGAAATATAAGGCAAGGTTCATGGCAAAGGGGTTCTCTCAGAAAGAGGGAATAGACTATGAGGAGACATTTGCTCTAGTTGCCAGGTATACTTCTATATGAGCTGTAATCTCAATTTCAACACAGATGGGATGGCAGATCCATCAAATGGATGTCAAGACAACGTTTCTTAATGGTGAGTTGAAAGAGGAGGTATACATAGAACAACCAGAAGGCTTTGTAGCACACAACAAAGAGACCCACGTGTGTAGATTGAAGAGAGCGTTGTACGGACTCAAGCAGGCTCCCAGAGCGTGGTATGAGTGCATTGATAGTTACTTGCAGGAAATGGGCTTTGTGAAGAGTGAGGTAGATGCTAATCTCTACTACTTGGTAGTTGGAGGTGATATTCTCATTCTTGTTCTATATGTAGATGACTTGTTTCTTACAGTTCATTGGGGCTCATAGAAGAATGTAAGAGGGATCTTTCAAATGAGTTAGAGATGAAGGATTTGGGACTTATGCACTACTTTCTAGGCATGGAGGTATGGTAGAAAGATGGAGAGATTTTCCTTGGGAAAGGGAAATATTGCATGGAAATATTGAAAAGGTTCAGGATGGAAGATTACAAAGCCATGTCTAAACCCATGATCATGAATTGGAGGAAGGTAGACACATCCAGGGAGAAGGATGTAGACCCCACCTTATACAGAAGTTGATTGGTTCTCTCATGTATTTGGTCAATACCAAAGCTAGATATAGCTTTTGCAGCTTAACTCTCTTAGTCGGCTTCATGGTTGAGCCAAAGAGAGTGCATTGGACTCATGCAAAGCATGTGTTGCATTATTTTCAAGGTACAATCGAGTATGGAATTAGATATGCTCGAGGTGAAGGAATCAGGTTGATGGGCTATACTGACACAGATTGGGCAGGTAGTACAATGGACAAGAGGAGCACTTCAGGGTGTTATTTCAGTCTGGGATCAGGAGTTGTATCTTGGTTCAGCAAGCGTAAGTCTGTGCTCGAGTTCGGAGAGTCGGACTACATAGCAGCTAGCATGGCAACATGTGAAGCTATATGGCTTCGGAAGTTGCTAGTAGCTTTGTTTGGTCAGAAGGTTGAGACTACGGTGATACACTACGACAATCAGAGTTGCATCAAGTTGACTAAGAATCGGTGTTTCATGATAGGTCAAAACATATAGACATCAAGTATCACTTCATCGAGATTGTGTACAAAGACGGGGTTGTTAAGCTACGCTTTGTACCTATAGATCAACAGTAAAGCAGACATTCTGACAAAGGCATTGGGGAAGGAAAAATTTATCTTCTTCAGAGAGATGTTGGGTGTCATGTAGAACAGCTTCCTCGCTAAGAGGGAGTGTTAATCTTAGTAGTTAGTAGCTTGGACAGCTGTTTGTCCTCATCCATTTGTTATGGGTAGTTTGGACAGCCTAGAATTTAGAGAAATAGTTGTTTTTGTCAAACAAATATTGTTAGGATAAGAACAATTGCTATCTAATATTGACTCCTTTTAGGTGACACCTCATAACAAAGGTTGTTAATGGTTATTGATTTGTCTTAATCTCGATCGTTCATTTGTATTAATCTCGGCCATTGATTTTCAATGAGAGTAATATATAAGGGGGTCATTAGGTCATTTGTAACAAGGAAGTTTTTAGAGAAACTTGCGGTGTTAGCAAGTAGTCTTCCAAGTGTTTGCGTAAGGGCGCGGTGATAGCGTTAGAGATAGAAGTGGAGGAATATTAGCAGGAGGATTAGGATATTATCGGAGCTCTCTGCGGCAAGAAGAGGCAAGCAAAGTGATTTATATCTCTTGATTTGCTGAAGTTTAATATATTTCTCATCTATAGTATTGGTTTCCTACGGGGTTTTCCGAGGACAATTGTCCAAAATATTGTGTTCACCTTGTTGGTATTTCTTATGTGTTTGTATTTGTGAAGTTACAGCTTGTGTTATTTTCCAATATTTGTTGATCAAATAATCTTACAAGATAGGAGGTTAATAATCGAATCGTAATAGATTTTTCACATGCAACGAGTGTAAACTAGAGGAGGTTTTATTTCTGCCAATGGTAAAGTAGGGATCTGCACCCTCAAAATTAAATAAAATGAATGTTATAGTGGAACAATGTTGGACGAAACTCATCAATAGCTGTCTATAACCCATATGATCTATGCGTTTAATTATTCCTCGCACGTAACCCAAAATTCTTCTCCTTTTACTGCACACAAATCATTTGACTGGATCTGTATCTTCATCTGAAGCAGGTTGTTTATTATTTTGAAAAGGAATTACTCTTGCACGTTGTATTGTTTTGTTGTTAAATGCAGAAGAAGAAGTTTGGGGTGTATGAGGCACTTCATTGGGGTATAATTTCTTCTGTATTGATTTGTTGCTTCGAGTACCGTGTTACATGTACCGTAAGCTTCATGGTCCTTGTCTTTACGCGTTGTTTATATTTATTTCGACTAGTTGTATTTCTAAGACATTAAACGTGCCCTTCCTGCTATCCCACGTCTCTACAAAAAAACTCTCTCTTGGTCTAGACCACGTGGGGAACAATGACTGTAGGGATGTGTTAAAAGTGGGTTCGTTGAAAAATATTTATAACTTTCAAGAAGATGAAAGATGTGGGAGCATACACATGGCACATGAATTATTTGATAGAATGCCCAAAAGAATTATGTTTCATGGAATGTCAGGGTTGCAGGATATTTACAAAATGGGAATTTTCTATGCTTGTGGCCATGGTTTAGATCTCGTGATGGATGCATTTGTATTGATTGCTATACCAACTCAAACTGGTTCAAAAATAACCTGGTCAAGCCAATGTGCAACTTGTCATGCCTCTGAATAGGTTAAGCTCTTCTGCATATAAATTAGCAACTTAGCCATTTGACTCAGTGAGATGTATGCTAGATTCAGGAACTCTACTCTATTACCTAGTGCTTGCATTGGATATTTCATGAGATGGGATGACTATTCTTATAAACACATAAATTTCAATCATCCCTCATTGAACAGAGCTCTTGTTAAACTGAAGTGTGACTGGTTATGAGTACTCATGGCCTCCATATCTTGCCCCAAATTTCCGCTTCATTTAAAGTGTGTTGGATTATTTTGTAATGGTTTCTTCAGGGGATTTAGTGACAGGGATGTTGAGTTATCCATGTTGGTCATTATAACATGCAAGACACTTTGACCTTGAATGCATACGATGTCCTTACTTTGGTGTCTCTTAGGAGTGTGGAGTGGTCAGTCCTTGACCTCTAGTTATTGGTGAGCTATGTGGCTTGGGCATGGTTGTTGATGTGGAAAGTTATGTGGCCTTATCAAATGAGGTGAACCAGGTTGTAGTTTTGTTCCTTCTTATTTCAGTGACTCTAGGAGAATGACAACCAGGGATTTGGGATGCATTATTGTGTGGGAAGTTCCAAGCATTATTAATGAACCTACTGTTGCTCCATTGGCATATGGATTTCAAAAAATAATGATGAAACCATACGTGTTTTGATATTTTTGGTAATGTTAAGTAGCAAATGAAGTATGAGCGAGCCAAAAAAAGCTATTACCGGAATGTGTGAAGTTAATGCGGAGATTGCAAGTTTTGTGTAAAAAGGTACGGTTTTCCCCTTTTCATTGCACTAAATCTTGCTTTATCATTGCTATATATATTTTTTAAATTAAATTTTGAACGATAGAGAATGTAATCCCAAAAATTGAAAAAACATCTTCCTTTGACGCGAACTCTTAAAACATTAAAAAATAATTGTCAAAAGACATGTGCATGGAGCGCCACACCCAAATGTAACGTAAAACTGAAACTCTTTGCATAACCCTAGTGAGATGGAATACATTAGGGAACCTTAATCGAGTTGTCTAAATTTTTTTAACACACTTGCAAGTTGTATTCCTAAACTCTCTTAGCTTAACAATCTTCTTGTGTGACATGTTTGTTTTAATAAAATGCAATCGGTTTTGGCTTACGACAAATGTTGCTTAGCTTGAGCGAAAATGAAAATCACTACCTCCTACCTATAGAATGAAAACAAGAGGATCATAATCCACCTTTAATTAAATGAAAATGCCTTCAGAAACTAATTTTGCAAGTGGGTTTTGGGGCCCACTGGTCGTTGTGTGACAAGAGTTGTTGATGCAATTACGCTTAACTCGGCCCCAGACTTTCCCTTGTATTTTGAGCTCTGTTCATCATCATCAAATTTCGTCGACATGATGGATTATCTATATATGGGGGATAAGTAGGAATCATATAACTATGTGATTGAACTTGAAACGAGTGTGTTCGAGACCTTGTTGTAAGCACTTTTGTTGTTTTGGATAGTTTTCTCAACCTTAGCTAGAATCTTCTTTTTGAGTCTTGTTTGACTTGTAGCCACGCGTGTGACATTGTAATACCATTTTTATTCTATGTAGAATTTTATTTGATCTTTTATATTTTATAAATGAATTTTGAAATATATAGTGATTTTCTCTCTCCACCCTCTTCTCTCTCTAGAAACAACTATGATACTTGATTGATTTAAAAACATAAATGAATTGGAAAATGTAAATTGATTTGAAATGAAATGATAATGGACACGAAATGTAAATGATTATGACACTTGTGAATGGAAAATAAAATGTCTCTTATCTTCTCTCTCATCCTTACTCTCTCTCTAGTACCAAAATATTAAGTGCAACTAAATGTGAAAGCATGAATCTCTCTCTCTCTCTCTCTCTATTTAATTGAAAATGTTAAAAATAATGAATGTGTGGATTTATGCTTGAGTGTAGGGGATTTCCATACTCAGTCCTAGGACTGATGCAACGTTGGTTGCAAGTACTTTGAACAAGAGGAATTTTCTGGATGTGATATGTTGTAATTAATGAGTTGTCATTGTAATGTTATATTTACCTTGCAATACATGTGTTACCATAGAATAATAATATGTATTATTGTTCAAAGAATTGTTCTTGAATATTTGTATATTTTGAAAAGAGAATGCCAATGTGGCTATATTTTATAGTGTCAAATTGGATGCGAAGTTGTACTCAATGTTGTACCTATCTTATAAAGATATCAAAATAATATTTTTCTATGTTAATTATTGGTTTATTTCCTTAACAACCACAATGCTTGGTAGAATATCCTCTAATAAAAACTAATGAAAATAAAATAATGATCTATAATTCCTATTGTACTTCATCCCCATTGGAGTCCTTTTCCAGGGTATAAAACAATGTTCGTGTTAATGAAATAATCGATCTCGTTAATCATATTCATTTCTCACACCTAAGATGTCTTATTAAGGTCCATTTCCTTGATATTTTATGAGGCATTGCATATATGTTGTGAAACCTATCTTATTGGGATGAGTGAGGGATCATGTCTAGGTGTTGCAAGTATGAAAAAATCCCGAATAAGTTTAACCCTCTTGTGCGTAATTTCAATTGGTACCCTAGTGGCTGGAAAAAACATTGCAAGATAATTGGTGGTTGTACTATGATTGATCTCTAGTGAGATCTAAATTATGTGAGTGGAGACTACATTCAATTACTTATGTACTTACCCAACAACTGAAATAGGTCCTTAGGAGGCTTTCGTAATGTATAAGATTATTTGGGATATCTCCTTGCAATATACACTTAATACTTGCATGTCTACGAGAAATGAAATCGGTTGTCTTGTGCGAGGTTGTACTCCTTGTAGTATTAAATACCTAAGTGTTACGTAAGGGTTATAAGAATAATTTTTTTTTCCAAAATGATGTTATACAAGACCAAAGTAACCACGTAAATGTAGTTAGTAAAAAGGGTAAATAATATTAATCTATGGAATGACCACTATGAAAATGGTACACCATTGAGCAATGTCAAAACCAACTAAAGATGTCAAATGTGATAATAAAATGAATGTGATACATTACAACTCCATGAATAATACAACCTAATAAATTGGAAAACCAAATACGATGCATAATCACATGCTTATATGCATGAATATGGATTAAAAAATGATGCTAATGGAATAATATGATGGAGCCTTGATCATGGGATAACTTCAACTAGAATAATACAACCTAATAAATTGGAAAACCAAATACGATGCATAATCACATGCTTATATGCATGAATGTGGATTAAAAAATGACGCTAATGGAATAATAATATGATGGAGCCTTGATGATGGGATAACTTCAACTATAGAAATGGTCTTGTGAGTTAAGGAGATTGCACTCTAGTTGGACTTGTAAAATTCAAGAGAACCTTTGGCATAGATAGGAATATATTAAACCTAGGATCACTCAAGAAGTAAAAATTTATGGTCGAAACATGTAATTAACTCTGTTTATTTATTGAGAGTAAATCTTTAAAATGATGAAACATAAGTAGTTTGAAATTTTAAATTCATCACTTAAATTCAAGAAAATGTCTATAATGGGAACACAGTGTAATGTACCCTTGCATGCACAATATGATTATGAAAATATGAATCCTTAATTGAGCAAGGGATTTGGAATAAGGAATGATACAACTTAATTAGTTAACCTACATAATTGGTTATAATAAATTGAAGATTAAAATAATGTATTGTTAGTATTAAACAATGCTATGAAATGAACTTGGGATCAGTTTTCTATGGATCTAGTAACCTTCCTTTTTATTCCTATGAATTTTCCTCCTTATAACAAGAGTATTTTTCCAAACCTAGTAAACACGACTCTTTCAAAAAAATCCTTAAGTCAAATATTAGAAGATTCTTGTGTGTATATACGTTCCTAATCACAATTATGCTATATAAAGTTATTTCCACAAGAGAAACAAGCGAATTCTAAAGGAACCACTATAGGTGAAATGTTAAACCAAAAACATGCATCCTAGTTGTAAAGGAACGAAGGGTCCCATGTTATGTGTTCTTTAGACAATTATAGTCAACTAATGAAAATAAGATTGTAATAAATATTTCACCATAAACAATGATGTGTTGTGGGAAGTTCCTATGAGTAAGTGTATATTGTAGTGGGTTGTTTTTGTACTTTGGAATTTTGTGGAAATATGGCTTTGATGTGCATCATGTGTTTCATGTTATATATGTGGGTCCTTGGTTACGAAAATGTCTCATGTGTTATACATTATCCTAAGTGATCCTAAGTTATATTATGTATCAAGAAATGTAATCAAAATTTTTTTATCCTTTGTCATTATGTGTGTTGTATTTGAGTGTGTAAAATGGGGTTGTTACATTTTTCTTTCAATTATTTAATTTGTGTGTTGTATTTGAGTGTGTGGTTGAAATGTTTTCTGAGGATTTGAATCCAAAGAAAAATGCATTGGATTACCACTTGTAGTTGTTGTATGCAGTGGTCCTTTCTCCGAAGGTGAAGCTCCAAGGCTTGACCTATCAGAAACTTTTCTAGGATGTACCTCTAGTGGAAGCCAAATGCCTTGTCCTGTTGAACCCAAACCACCACCACTAAAACCCATCTTTTCACCTATAACTTATCTTGTAGAATATTTATGTTTCAAGATTTCATCAAGACTTGGTTTATATGTGCCAAGGGGAGTGTGTAATTCCTCAGATTTAGTTTCATCATCACTATTTACCTCTACAAGATGCATTTCATTCCATAAATTTATGAAATATAAATATTCTAGAATATAACCGTACTCTAAAACAACTTTTAGATTTCTTAAGTACTTCCTCATAGAACTAAAGGCAGTAATTTTTTACCTTGTCCAATTTTTATCTTACAATTCATGATATATATGCTTTAGCATGTTGTTAGAGGAATTTTTATTAGATTTTACATAAAATTTGGCAGATTGAAAATCCTCTACCTATTTTTGTGGAGGCTTAGGAAATCCAAAATTTGTGTTGACAACTCTTGAAAAATAATTCCTTTCTCAATAGAAATTTCATCCATTACTTTTTTTACTTCATCCCAAGAGTTCTTGTTTATCAATTTTTCTAGTAGGGGTTTACTTTCATGTTGAATTCTAGTGGCAGAGTTCTTGTTCACTACTACCCTTGCTTTAATTACCTCACATGGGTCATACACCTAGTGAGAGTTACAATCAAACTTAAAAATTTGTAAAATTTCATGTTCCACACTAGAATTATTTTCTGTCAAATGTGAACCCTCCAGATGAAAACGGAAAAGAAGGAAATATGATCCTCTTTTTCTAAGTAACAAAATAAATTTTATCTCATGATTTCCATCTACCGTATATTTTCCAAGGAAAAAAACCCTCTCTATCACATGTATTGTCAATTTTTAAGGTTGTACTCTTGATCCATAAAACCTTAGCACAATATATTCCTCCATGAAGTACCAGTCACTAATTATATTTCGATCCCAGTTGAATACAATATCTATAGTTCATAAATAATCTAGGCCATGTAATTTTGAAATTTCTTGATAAATTGGAGCCCAAAAGTAGTCCACAAATTGCTTTTATACCCTTTAATTATCAAACATACTTATCTTGGGGTCCACTCGCTTAATGGACGAACTTTTGGTTGGCCCTTAACATCATAGGGTTAAATTGCAAGTTTTTTTCACAAACCATTCACCAAACCGCCATAGAATTAAATAGCACAAGTAGGTAGTGAACCTAAAGGTCTTAGTGTCGGGGCCTTATTTGATTGTTAAGAATTGTTTATGCATAGATTTGTCAATGTGCTAAACAAATCTATATGTAAAAGGTGGAGAAACAAAATGGATATTGTATACCATTTCGAGGAGGGTTTCATCAACTTTCTCATTGCTATCGAATCCAAGGAAAAATACTAGCATATAAATGGTATTAATAAACCATTGTTTAAACATCTCAATTGCATAAAGAGGCTTCCCTTTTGGTATCATTCCATCAAGTGTTAATTTTTTCAAAAACTCGTCTTTTTCATTTTGATTGGTGGTATGATAATCAATAACAATTTTTCTATGTTTATGCTGATGGTTCCTAAATATTTACTTTCAAACCCCAACGCATGGCCAAGATTTACCTCTATAATGAACAAAATTTCTTCTCAAGTGTTATTTGCAACAATTAATTTTTTTCCCATTGTAATTCTAGGCACATGGAATGACAAATTCGGGGTAGGGTAAAACCTTTTGGAGCATCATGCGTCCCAATTCAACCCCCAATGTTATCCAACCTTTATGTTTACCTGATGGGTTTGAGCATTTAATTTCATTTTCCTTATTCTTAGATATGTATCTAAGATGTGAAGTTCTTATGCCAATTATGGAATCATGAACTTCATGATATTCATAAGTAAAACCAGGGGTTTTAAGTAGTTTGGCGTATGGGATTTGGTTTTAATTTTATTTTAGGCTCCTGTGGAAGTAGACATGCTTGGAATTTTGGATTTTGGAAACCTTCAATCCTAATTTGTAAACCCTTATATTGAAATATTTCAAAGTGAAGGATTATACAGTGCTAATTATAAAAAGATCATATTTAAAGAATCAAGATTCAAATGCAGGATGAAACTTACTTGAATACTGAAAATTTTGAGTCTTGCATGGTACGTAAATTATATGAATCTATTATGCCTTATGTTGTAGTATGCCTTCCGAAAAAAATATCAATTATCAATGGACATTAAATATCACCTCACAACTTGCAAGTAGTAGCAAATCACTATAAATGATTAGATATTTCACTGTACTTTATAGACGTCAAATTTAGTCTCTTTTCAACTTCCATTCAATGGATGAAATTTTCACTTAGCTAGACCTATTCTCGAGCACTTCCATTTGAAATGTGAGTGTGTCGTGCCTTCACCCCATAATATATCATGTGTCATTGATATTAATATATCAAATGATGAAAATTATTTTGCTGAGATGGTCACATGGTAAGATTCCATACCTCATCAAGGAAAAGGAATTCCACGGACTCAAAGTCCACGAAATGAACTGATTCAATAAATTTTTAGGTTCACAAAGTGTCACGTGTCGGTGAGGCAAGGTAGAGTGACATAGAAAAATTAGAAGATGTCGTGTCATTTTACTCTACCTATAAAATGATGTAGATCATTTATCATATGGCTACATGGTAGGATTCTAACCCTCCTCAAGGAAAAGGCATTCCCCAGACTCCAAGCCCACAGAATGAACTAATTCAATAAAGTTTTGGGTCCACGGTGTGACGTGTTGGTGAGGCAAGGTAGAGTGGTAGTGAGTAATCAGAAGATGTCATGTTTCATTTTCCTCTTCCAATCGAATGATGCAAATTATTTATCAGATGACCACATGGTAGGATTCCAGTCCTTCTCAAGGAAAATACATTCCTTGCACTCCAAACCCGCAAAATGAATTGATTCAATAAATTTTTGGGTCTGTGGTGTTGGTGAGGTAAGGCAGGGTAACAATGAGTAATAAAAGATGTCATGTTTCATTTTCCTATTCCTCCGAGTGGCCAAGTGTCACACATTCCAATAACTTGACCGTAAAGGTAAGGCATGGAAAATAAGCCTCGATGGGCCGACACCCAAAATTGAAATGAAAATTTTTGGGCCTTATTCATGTAAAATTCGACAGAGGGTATTCGCCAAACTAGTTAACAGAGATTCGTCATTCAATTTCCAACTATTTTTATATTTTTACCATTTTCTCCGAAAGAATGATATAGGTTACAGGGATATTCACCAAAAGCATGAAATTGGTTACAGGGATATTTTGAAAGTGCTTTGGATCAGATTTACATAATGATCGAATACAAAAATAAAATGACTAAGAATGATATTTAATATATTCCATTACACAATAATATGAAGCTTACAAATATATAGGAAATCGACTTCCTATATTTTAGGAAGTAGCTACAACCTCTCCTCCCACGAATATCTCCTACACACTATCTATGTGAGTTATTTTAACAAATCAAAAAATAACAATAAAATACCATAGTGCGAACATGGGAAAAACCTACCTTTGTACTTTCACCTACTCATGATCCGGTGATTTTTCACAGGATGATCACAAACCTCAAGGATGGTTTTGTAAATGGCTGACCAAAAATGAAGAATGGTGGCTTGAATTGGTTTACCACAAACCACAAAGTGATGGTTTTATGAATTGGTTACCAACAACCAAATATGGTGGTTTTTCTATTGGTTTTCCGAAACCAAAAATGAAGGTTTTTAAGTGGTTTACCTACAACCACATCATGATGTGCCAACTAGTATTATCAGCCATCATCAAATTTCATCGTAGGGAATAACATAGGAAAAACTATTGAATTTTGTTGCTCATACATATAAACTAAAAACTGTAAATGGAACATTGGATCATGTTTCCCCCCTCAATGTGAAATTTCCACTTATTCAATCAAGAATACTATAAGAATGGAACACACCACACACAACTGAAAATAAAATACTGAAAGTAAATTCACATCACAAAATGTGCGACCAAAGCTAATATGCGTCCCCATCATAGGTGACAAACGAGAGGTCACTGATTGACCTCTAACCTTTGTTTCCATCCATCCTTCGGTATAATGTTTCTAGCTCAAGAGGATTTGACCATGGAGTTCATCGTATAATTGTTGCATACAAGAAAAAATGCGTCTAATTATTGAAAAGTGACACAAAATTTTTATTTTTTATTTTTTAAACAATTATAATCACACTTACTCTTAATAACAATGAAAATTCCTTTCTTGAATCTAATAAGACAATACTTGTCTCCTTTATCGAAAATAATCTTGATGACATAAAATATACCAAATGACACCCAAATAATATTTTATTTGACAATTATATGATGGACATGATGGACATGATCGAATCCACAATTCTAATACCATTTCTAACCAACCAAAACATACAAAATACAAAGGACTTAATTTTTTGACACTACTTTTTGTTGATGAATACGGATAATAACAAACTTGTATACCAAAATTAGCAAATAAACATAAAAATAGACAAAAATATCATGACACTTAAGCTAAGACCATGGGTTTAACCCTAAAACCACAAACCTCACCTAAAATCGCTTGAACCAAAATGTATTTGCATTGAAACAAACAGCTAGACCTTGTTCACGAGTAGATGCCAATGCATGCATTACATTGTTACAACTATGAGGCTCTAAGTTAGAAGGTCAGTAGTTATGAATGATCCAAGTTAGGATGTGGAGCACAATAGGATCAATTGCGAGCTAAAAATATGGAGGTCTGATCAAAAGTACAGGTACATCAAAGCACAAGAAATACACCCACTAGAGATCCATGCTATATACTGAGAATTGACATTTGAATGCAAGATGTTACCCACAAATCATAATGTATGAATCATGATAGTGTTCCACATCAGAACCATCTATTTTCACATCAACTCACTACAATTCTAAACAACAAAATGTGCAGGATCAATGGAAGAAAATTTTGATACACAATAGTCTAATGCTAAATTTATAAAAGTCGATGAAATAATAAATGTAAATATCATCTAAAGAGATCAAGGATCTAATTTCGAACACCAAAATGCATATATGGCTATGAAAATACTTCAGTAATCTACATGGTTATACACTTGAATAACGTCTACCTATAGTGCATGGATGACAGTATACAACAACTCAATCTTAAATGCATTTTGATTATAGAACATACGTATATTATACTATTCGTAAAAAAAAAATCCCAAATAATTTGAGATAGAGAAGGATGAATTTATCATCTATGAGCGTACTTCAAATACCAACAAAAATTTTAATTCTTAGACTCTCATTTTGGGTTTCACTGCTCACGATACCAAATGAAAGTGCTAGATCAGATTTATAGAATGATCAAAATACGTAAAACAAATAACTAAGAATGATATTCAATATATTCCATTACACAATAATATAAAGCTTACAAATATATAGGAAATTGACTTCCTATATTTTAGGAAGTAGCTACAATTGATCACGCCACAAATATCTCCTACACACTATCTATGTGAGTTATTTTAACAACTCAATAAATAACAATAAAATACCATGGACCACTAAACAAATTATTTCCTAACATATTAACCATGATTTCTATAAGTTTTTTTCTGGGGATTCCTTAATATTTTCCCTACACCTACTCATTATTGATGCCACTCAACATATGACAATTGATTTGGTTAAGAGAATGTAGGATCGACTTGATGCTCTACATGCTCAAAAGATATTAGTTTTTGTATGAAGTCATCAAGATGCAGTAAAGAAAGGGTCACAATAGGTACAAGGCCAATAAAAACATATGACCAAGATAAATTCCATGATGGACAAGCTACTAGTTTTCATAAACATGGGTCTTTGTCTCAATGTATTATGAATCAAAAGCCAAGACTTGAATACAACAAAGATCTTCATGACTAAAATTTTGAAATCATTGGGTGATTGGATGGCCACAATGGAAGGATTTCTAACAAGGCTATACAAAGTATAGTACAAAATATATCAAAATGATTAGTTAAAGCTTAGATTACCTCTATACATCAGCCACAAGGCAGGTTAATTCAGAAGTCCATCTTTGAGAAAAAATTGCAAGCATTCATTACTACTCTAAGTTCTACCTTTTCCCAGATGATATGGCTGGGAAGACATCAAATATTATGGCATTGCTTACTTATGCAAATGGAAGAGTGCAAAAATCTTTACTTCTGAGTGAAAATGTTAAACCTATCTATAACAAAGCTCTAGTACTCATACAAGAAGTTCCTAATCTGATGAGGCCTCCTATTCTAGATCTGGGTTGTATTGAGAATGAGTTCAAAGCACGTGCAAGTGAACTTTAACGTAGTCAAATAAAATCTACACCGAAACTTATAGTGGTCCATTGGAATCTAAATAGAGATGGAACAAGGCACAAGCAAAATATTTCCTATTATTAGGATTTAATATTGTTACATTTGTAATCTTAAAAATAATAAGTATCTACTTTCTTCCATGGAAGCTATAGTTTTTATCCTTTAATTAGCCACACATAAATAGTTTGATTATTTGAGCTATTTTTAACTAGATATAGCCTATTTTTAAGCTCCATGGCAATGGTAATTTTGTGTAACAATGTAACTATACTAGTAGTTTACCCTATAAAAAGGAATAATGTTTATAAAGAATAGCTTGTAAGCTTGATAGTCCAAGGATTGTTTAGTGAGTTTTTCAAGTTGTATGTATTGCCTTATTAATTGCATTGTAAATTTTCTTAGATCTATTTTGATTGATTAATCACTATATAATTTTCTTTGTCATGAAATTTTTAGATATGAAAAATATATTTTCATATTCATAAATTTGATTAGTTTACTATTTTACTACTTGTAGAGACCTACTGACACTATCAAGGTTACAATGTGAACAAACTTGAATACTTAACACTATAATGACCAAAAAATATACTTAGCACCATAAGAAATTGTTAAGACTTAGTGATGCAAGATTATCTACACCATGTCAAAAAATCATTTAAAACATATTCAAAAAGATTCCTAAGCATTCCATTGAGAATAACTATGTTTTAATCTACTTTAATTTCATTTTTTACATTTGTCTTTTCATTTTATCTTCCTATGGTATGCCTTATCAAAATATTTTACCTAATAACCTATAGAAGGCTATATAAGAGAGTCAATATCACTTTATAACAAGTGAAGCATAATCACACAAGAAGTTTCAAATCCATATTGTCAAAGGTTAAGGTTTGAAGGATTGAAGTCAAGACTGTAGAAATTAGTTCATGACCATATAGTAGTTATAACTTATATAGTCTTGTCCCTTAGCAGTTCCAAGATTGGTAGTGGTACCAAATAATTTATATTCTTTGATCTACATGTTTATCTATGTTGCAAATTTGGATCATTCCTTCTCTTTCCTCTATAGTTATGTTTCTCTCCGCTCTTGTGTATTTTCAAGAAATTACTTCATGTTTATCAAATGTTACTTGTTTGAACACATAATCTTAATTATGAATGGTGAATTTGGAAGGTAATTGATCGTGAAGTTAATAATTTTTTGCAAAGGAAGCAATAATTTTAGTCTGTGATAGTTTGCGTAATGTCATCATCATGTTAGCTAACATTTCAATGTTTATTCAAATATGGAACTATGTGGATCTTGTTAATTCATTCTCTATTCACAAATTGATAGGATAAGTACTTCGTGAATAATATAAATCCTGACTTCTCCAAAGAAAGGACACTATGCGAAACTACTCATACATGTCCTACTACATATTCAAAATGCTTATCAAGTATAAAAACATTATAAGCATGGAGATTTCTTATTGGTTTGTGCTTCAAGGTGACTAATAGAGGATATGTAGAGTCTTACACTATGAAATATGTATGTACATGGTGTTTGTTACTTGGTTCATAATTCGTAGTGAAATATACATGATAGAAAGATCATTCAATAGAAAATGGTATGTTAAAACCATACATAAGTGGAGACTTCTTACTTGTCTCTCCTTTCACACTCTGACATTATTATTACAAAGGAAAAAAACATGAGAAAGAATATGGAGATGTATTATTGGCTTTATACGAATATTTCGGAAAAATCTTAACGTAGATTGGTTATGAAAAAATAAAGTAGTGTGAAATATTCTTATTGGTTAACAACTATCAAGGTTATCAAAGGACTAACATTATGAATTCCAAAGAAACATAAAGCTTTTCTATTGGATTATGCTTCAAGTTCGGTGTGATTAATAGAGCATATGTAGAGTCTGACACTATGAAATCTGTACGTACGTGGTGTTTTTTTATTGGTTCATACTTCACAGTGAAACATACATGACAAAAATATCATTGAATAAAAAATGATCTGTTAAACTCGTACATATGTGGAGCCTTCTTACTATCTCAACTTTCAGACTTTGTCATGGTTCTTACTATTAAAAACAACATCTGAAGCTATCAAATCTTGCCACAAGGAATTAATGGGATTTAATTTTGAAGGTGAAAAGACTATAAAAATTTATGGGAATCGGAGATACAAGATTCAAATCACCTGATATTTGAGCTATTACAGATATTTTGGATTCCAGAATCCAAATTCAATCAGTTACCAACCACAAAAGAGTATTAAAACATTTAAGAAGTTAAGAACTTTGCATATCTATAATTGCTCATTTTTTTTTAATTTAATCATCATTGATCAAGTATAAATAAGGAAAAAGATATTATCATAATAATGTACTCATTATTTGAATATATTAAACAAACTTTTTTGGCTTTGTTAAACCATTGATAACCTTCTTAGTAAGTTACATACAACAATAAAGGAAAGCTCCACTACCACTCTTTGTTATGAATGGCTAGCAAAGTTACATGTCAGTCACTCTGATTTACAACAAATTGTAATTCCAATAGATGAAGAGTGGAACATGTTATAGTCTTACAGAGGATGAGATAATTAAGAGTAATTTAATTTTGAAAATTATTCCAACCATAAAACTATTCCAACCATCAAATTATTCCAACCACCAAATATTGATAAGAAAAAAGAGTAGTTTCAGTGTTTTTTTAAAAATGAGAATGATTATATTAACAATAAAATGTTATGACAATCACAAAACTAAATAGTAATAATAAGAAAGGCCCCAACAAAGAGTGATCTATGAACCAAGTTATTGTTTTAGTGTTTCACGTCTTACTATTTTGTTTTTTACATAATAAAAGAGGGTCTATTAGGGCCCTTACCCTTACAACTTATATATATATATATATATATATATATATATATATATATATATATATATATATATATATATAACATCAAAGTTCAAATTAAAGCCATATACCTATACTACCTGAATATATCATGTAGGAGGAAACAACATTTTTGACATAAAAAATTAGAAATTGACAAAATAGATATACGCTATGTGGCTATACAAGACTATACTTACTCACAATTCCATACAAGTAAGACAACCCGAGACCGGCACAGAGCCAAAGACTAGTCTATCCTTCCTTTCATGAAATTAGTTGTAATCATCCATGGCCCAAAATATGTAAAACAATTAATTGATGCAGGATGCAGACATCCCCTTTTCAATCAAACTCCTCCGGGATGGAGGAGGGCTAGTAAAAACCTTTATAATCTCATCCTTCCCTTTAGGTGTGGCCAACTAGTCTTGAATTATTTTTCCACCATAGGGTAAGGGTTATCTTCCCCTTATCCCTAAAAATCACTAATTAGAGTTCTCCTTTGAGCACAATGTCAATCTCATAGTTCTCTATTTGAAGACCTTGTAAACCTTTCACTCCAATATTCCTATTTTCTTCAACACCTCGGAAATAAATATTTTTAGAGAATCTACGTTAGGGTGTACACCTCTTACCCCCATAACCTTTGGGTGGAATTTGTTCTAGATCTTTAAAGCTTAAGTAGAACAAGATGATAAAATAGAGAGAGCTCAATTTGGCATGCTTATACAACTTTTGAATTATACGAGTTCTAAATTTTCCTTAAATATAATTTACTATGACTACAAGATAAAAACACCAATGCATTTAATTCAAATTCATGTGAACTATGACAAAAAAAGGTTTATTCAACATTGAATTGTGTGAACTATAACAAAATTGAAAAGTTTAATGATTAAACATTTATATTTGAGCCAATATTAATTATATTAGTGGGAATCTATATTAATGACAAACATGTGTCACCACCTTCTATTTATTAACCCATGGGCCACTCATAAATCATAAATTATAATCATTATATAACTTGATTTTTACCTACTTTCTATTAGTACTCATGGTTTTTACAATTGATGTAGATTTGATACGCCGCTTTTCCTAATTCTCCACATCTTCCATAAATATTTCTTGTATTTTCATATCTAAGTCCTATTAATTCATATGTTTTTCCCCTTTTTAACACCTAAACTCATTAATTTTTTAATATGATGATGCAAAATTAAAGGGCTCAATGAGACCTCTCCAATGAGACCATTTTTGTAAGAATTAGAGTAGAAGATCAAAAGTTATGGTCATTTGAAATTTTACATATTGGGAGGAATAGGAAAATGACACGTGGCAGATTCTTATTGGTCACTGATATTTCCTTTGAAATGTGTGCCCTTGACTGCAACTCTGTCTCACCTCACCGGCATCACGGGCCCAAAATTTTATCAATCAGTTCATTTCATAGGGATGGATTCTCAGAATACCTTTACCCTAAGGAGGCCTGAAATATTTCCACGTGGTCATCTGATATTCAATTCCAGGTGTTAGGGCTTCTTTTTCACACCTCTAGGATCATGTGCCCATAATGGGTGACATTTTTCCGCTCCTTATTTAGTGTGGCTTATCAAAAAATTTAGCAGAGTATTTTAATGGCTTACAATTTTCAAATATGGCTTTATTCCAAGTTTTTGAGTAAAGCAGCACGAAAGTTATGGTAGAGGTCATTTGAAATTTTATAGATCAGGATGAATAGGAGAATGACATGTAGAAAATTATAATTGGTCACTCGTATTAACTTTTCCAGTGTGCCTCGAATGTCACTCTTCCTCACCTCACCTGCATCACATACCCAAAACTTTATCAATCAATTCATTCCACGAGATTAGAGTCTACAGAATGAATTTTCCTTGAGGAGGCCCAAAATCTTGCCACATGCCTATTTGATATTGAATTATGAATGTTGAGACTTCTTTTTCATACCTTTACACTCAAGTGACCGGAAAGGGTGACACTTGGCCACTTTTTATTCATTACGGCTTATCAAAAGGTTTAGCAGAATATTTTAACTTCCAAATATGGATTTGTTCTCAGGGGATTTTAAACAAGATCATCCTAATTCCATTATAAATTAGTTATTGAGATTCTAAATTAATCCAGGGGTTAATTTAGATTTTGGGATAAAAATTCCTTGAATATTTTAAAATATCGTAATGCTTTCACATGTGACATTACCAAAGATAAATACTAAGATACGTATGGATACATGATGCGAAGTATGATTTTATTAATTTAAAAACAATGGCAAAAGAATTAGCAATTGTTATTTTACTATTTTTTAAGTTTAATGTTGAGTCTCACTAGCTATATGACCCATGCGAGGTGATTAAAGAAAGGGTAATGGCGAACAAGAACTCTACCACTAAAATTCAACACAAAAGTAAACCCCTGCTAGAAAAATTAAAAAACAAGAACTCTTGGGATGAACTAAAAAAGTAATGGATGAATTTTTTATTGAGAAGGGAATTAGTTTTCATGATTTATCAACATAAATTCTTGGATTGCATCCACAAAAAGAGGTAGAGGCATTTCAATATGACAATTTCTTTACAAAAGCTGATAAAAAGTTCTCTAAAAACATGTCAAAGCATCTAGATGTTTTTTTGTGAGATAAAAATTAGACAAGGTCAAAAATAACTACCTTTTGGTCTATGAAGCAGGACCTAGGCGATCCAAAAGTTATTTTAGAGTATGATTCTATTCCTGAAGATGTAGTTTATAACAGATTGTTGAATGCAACACATCCCACAAAGGAAAGTAGTGATGATCAGTGTGACTCTGAGGAGGAATTACACACTCCCCCTACTGGGGATAACTCATATAAACCAAGTCTAAATGAAATCTTAGAACAAAAATATACTACAAGGGCATTTATAGCTGAAAAGATGGGTTTTAGTGGTGGTGGTTTGGGGTTCAACAGGACAAGGCATTTGGATTCCACTATAGTTACATCCTAGAAGAGGTTTGATAGGTTAGGCTTTGGATATTTTCCTTCAGATAAAGGACCATTGCATACAACAACTCTAAGTAGTAATCCAATACATTTTTCTTCAAAGTCAAATCCTCAGCAAACGTTTCAGCCACAAGTTGAAAATTCAAGAGGAGAACTTAGCAATAAATTTGTTAGTGTTTCTATTATTGGTGGTTCTAGTGATGGTGGTAATAGTGGTAAAAAAGTACCACAATAGATTATTCTAAAGAATCCAATACAAATAGTTCAAGTTCTTACTATCCAACAAGGACCCAAAAAGAGGTAAAATACTGAGACAAATACAGTCACTCTTTCGGAAGGTAACATTGTCTCAAGGAAACTAATTACAAAAGGTGATGCCACCCCTTAAAATTTGATAATCCATTAGGAAATTCCTCCCAAACTTCAATTACTCCTTCTCCATTCAAGCAATTCATTCCTCCAAACACCCCAGGTTTTGATTACCAAGCCAAATTTTCCCACAAATCAGAAAGAGATAAAAGAAATAAGAAGAAAATGCTACATGATACTATAACTTCAAATCTTACCACAACGAGGTTATTTTTTACATATAACCTAGACACAAATACCATGGAATAGATGTATTCTATGCCCAAATTTGTAAAACCAGATAATCAAATGGTTTCTAGTGACACGATGTAACCACCCTTCAAATGGATTTTATCATAATAAAACCTTATGAAAAAATAAATCTATCAAAAAGGAACAATGATATGGTATACACAAGATTTCTAAAGGCAGATAGAGAGAACAATAAGTTTAATAATAAATTTCAAAAGTTAGAGGAAGACTTGGAAAATGAGAAAGCAAACAGAAAAGTGGAAATCAATAATACTGGTGAGTTGGAGAAGAGGATAAAATCATCTACCTCTATGATTGGAGTCACTACGAATGAATAAGCACAGGTGGAATTGAAAGAAGTGAAGACAAAGTTACAAGAAATGGCAAGTAAGAATAATAGATTAGAAAAAAATCTAGGATAATCACAAGAGGTTCTAAAGGTAGAGAAAGAAAAGGCCAAAAAATTGGAACATAGCCTAGAGGAAGAGAGAAATGTCAAGGACAGTTACAAAAGGAAGAGAGAAAAAAAACGAAACATTGCAAAAGGAGCTGGCATAAGCACAAAAGGAAATAGGTCATCCAATATGAAACTATCTGAATCTTATAAAAAGGCAATGATTAATATGATGGATGATGTTTGGGGGAAATAAACCAAAAAAGTGATTATTTGGTTAGATTGTTTGAATTCATGGCTGATATGGAGGAATATTTGATAAGTTTCAGTGAATATGTAACTAGTAGCATAAAAATGATGGCTTCAAGAGAGGATACATCAAGGAATATTTTGGAATATATATACAAATTCATTGACACAAAACTGACATCCAGATGAATTCAAAACTATATCAGATTCCTCAATAAAGGTATCATCTATCATTTAGAAGTGTGTGATGTTAGGACAAACACAAGAATTGATGAATAAGTGTAAAATAATGTTACACAGGCTATGTGGAAATGTATAGGATTTCATAAAGCTTGGTTTTCCAATTCCTTTTGACAAAAGACACCAATTCATTAAGAAGGATGCATTCTAGAAGAACATGAAAGAAAAAATGATGGAAGAGAAGAACCAAATTCCTAAGAAGGTAGATGAGACAAAATTTTTTGGCTTCATTAAACCATTGATAAGCTTTTCAGTAAGTTTGCATACAACAATAAAGGAAATCTCCATTCTCGTTTATGCATTATTAACATTTAGTTACATGTCAACCACTCTAAGTTATTTGTAATTCTAAGAGATGAAGAGTGGAACATGTTATAGAAGATGAGATACTTAAGAGTAATTTAATTTTAATTTTTTTCCATTTGTTACAATTTTCAATTTTTTCATACAATGATATAAGGCATGTCTCAAGAAAGTTGAATGAGGAATAATATTAATTTTCATTTCTTTACAAGTGGTTCAAAAAATGAAAAACCTTTTATGTTAATGCTTTGTAGGTATATGAGAAACATAAGTGTTTTTAAAAATGTATTTTATATTATGAAGAATACAAATCAATGCAATGTATTTCAACTTTCATTCCAAAGGCTACAAATCGACACCGTGTTTAAACAAAAATAATAAATAAAGAAAAATATATTATCGAACAATTACTAAATATTTGAATATATTATATGAAAATATATATCATGTGATATCCATCTCATAAATGTTTTTTAAACAATGTATTTCTATTTTGAAGACTATAAATCAATGCAATGTATTTCAAGTTTCATTCCAAGGACTTGAAATAAACCCTGTGTTTTAAAAAAATACAAATTAGGAAAAATCTATTATCAGAACAATGTAATGAATATTTTAATATATTATATGAACATCTATATCATGTGATATCCACAAATGGAAGCTTCCAATTTGACGGTGGATCATCTCTATCATTTTTTCAACCGGTTCTTTGACTCACACTTCATTGAAAGTCAACTTCTGTGATAGGTTCATCCCCTATATTTGTGGATTTTTTTTCAGACCCTCTCCTTTCATTAATTGACTTCTATATCTAAAGCCCCATCATAGGAAAGTTATCTTCTTTATATTGTGATGTGTAAATTCTCAAATAGTTTTCCAAAAAAATTTCAAGCTTGTTTTACAATTTTGACTTTATAAAGGTCAAGACACTAAAAATATCTCATCTTCAATTAAACCCATTATCATTGTTTGACATACTCATCAATCAGAAAAAATCGTGGCATGGTTTTCTGGTAAAATAGTAGTTAACCCATTTTTTTCCATAGCCTCGGTTATTTCTCCACACTCTAAAGGATTAACCAAACATTTGAATTGCTCAATAATTGTAGAGGTGAATTCATGGGATTGATCAATCAAACTATCATTTCTTAAAATACATGGAATATTCATTCCATTGATATTAACAGGCTTACAAAAATGTTGAATCAATGTAGTTAATATCTCTTGTGGTAGTCTTCTTGCAAAAATCTTTCATTTTGGACACTATTCCAATAGGTGGGATTTACTAAAGTCATTGCTTCAAGTAAAGCATCCCTACTAAAATGTTCCCTTATTTCTTGTAGTAGGGAAACTGTAATTTATCTTAACCTTACCCTTTTGATGATACAATGTTATCAAACAACGTCCCCTGATATTTACCTTCTCAACCTTACCGACTACTACTTGAAACAAGTGCATTGGTATCTCATATCCATGTATAGAAGCACATACTTCCCCAAAAAAATTGAACTTCATAAAGCTACTTGCATTTCCAATCTTTATCAAATTATTCCAACCATTAAACTTTGGACCTGAAAAGCAATGTCATTGATAAACAAATATTCTATTGCCGACAAACTCGTTTCCTCAAACTAGAAAAATCAACAATATAGATAGTTCTTTCTTGGGCTTGTTTAATTAAATGATGCATTTCATACAACATGGGAAGGAGACAACACAACATCAAAAATGTATCTATATTAGTCAAATGATGTATCAAATCCTGAGCCTTATCCACTTCCATATGATTCTGCCACATTCCTCCTAATAAGGATTGGTACTTGTCATGGTTAATACAATGAGATTCACCTATTGTCGACATATTTTAACAATTTATGCCCATTTTTTAGTCCTCCTGAAAATATTTGGAATTCCATGAACCTTTTAAGACTATGACAAAAATAAGCATGCACCTCTTGAATAAGTTCTTCAACTTTTGCTACATGTTTAACTTTCTTAACTATTTTGTATGATAGATTCATTATTTGAGCCATATAATGAATGATAATCATATATAGGAAATGATATTTTTGGAGTCTTACACATAGGCCATTACATGACCTTGCATTACAAATGCCTCATCTTCCCCAACATAATGTACTAAATTTGTTACAATTATACTATCATCCATGCCACTGATCTCCTTCAAACTTCTTATCACCAATTCACAAAGGTTTTTAGAATTGGATTTCTCTCTCATCTTTTGAATAACAAGTAATGTTGTCTCACATGATTCTCAACAATATAAACATGCATTCAAAACTAAACAATATTATCTACTATCGTAACCTCATTAATAGAAAAAGACATGTATCTTATAGACTTCATTTTCTCTCTAAAAGTCTTCTTTATAAACCATAGCTATGCATTTTTCTAATCCCAACCACTAATTTCATACTAGTGAGAATGAGGAAAGTGTGGGACACCAATAAAATACAACATATTCTTTTGTTCAGAAACTTTGTTATAGGATGACCTCTTTTTAGAATGTGAAAAATAGTAGCTAGCTAAAATGTTTTACCTAAAAGACTATTTTGAATGAACTTGTTGAATTGAGAGGTAATTTTCCCTCCATTCACTACATCTATTATTTCATTTTCTTATGCTCTTAAAATTATTTTTCATACCTAAAATGAAAACAATGATCCGTAGTTTTCCATCTAGAAAGATTCTTCACAACGTCATCTACAATTTTCTTTTCATATATGTTTCCTACATGCTTCTCAAGAATATCCAACTTAAGTTGCATAGTCTTGTCCCTACCGGATTTACATCCATTAATTATACATTTACATTCTTTAGGAGGTTCAAATTTATTCTCATTTTCAATAGGTTCAATAAATGGATACTTAAAAATCCACTATAACCTGAAATTCCTTCCCAAGTCCCATTTTATTTCCTTCTTTCCAGAAATAAGTGTCCCTTGAGTATTTCTCATGTTGGAATTAAATTTTTTCAAACTTTACCAAAAGTTTCACCTCAAAAATTCAATTAGGAAAGTGATTCATTATCAACTTCATTAAGTAGAGTAGGTGATGTAGTGTCAACTTAATTCAATGAAATGTATTTAAGGGTAGGCATTTCATTGTCATCATCACTGACATCACCAATAATCAAATAAGAAAATAACCCATTTTGAGTTTCATTCTGAATGCAATCATTATCCTTTGATTGTGTTGGTCCTGCTAGAGAAGGATGGGATTTTTATATGGTTTCTTAGAATAAGATGTTTTTTTTAATGCTAGTAACACTACGAGTAGGGGTTGGAAATATTTTTTCTTGAGCTTCCCTTTTTAGTTTCCATTTTACTAAATCCTGTAAGGATAATTTTTGAGTTGGCAGAGCTATGGGATGAAAATAGACTAAGGCATTATAGTGTCATGACATTCGTAATACCGTAAAATCAAAAAATGACATAAATAACTAAATTACAAAAACATGCGACATAAAAGAAAACATGTTTTAAATATACTTACGTGCATAGTAAGTTGCTTGTAGGATTTAAACCGCAATGTAATAGCCAACAAGACATTGATTTATTTGATTTTCATTTTTAAAGAAAATTACAATTATAATATGTTGATTCATCAATCCTTTTTACTACTTTACAAATTCACAAATTGGAAAATCAGAAAATATTAAAAAAACCTTTGAACTTTTCTCAATGTTTAGTGATTCTACATTTATAATATATACATGGATAATTTAATCAAATTCCTAAAATTACTCCCATACATGTCAACGAATGAGCCTAAGGGACCAATAAGGTTCCAAAGATTTCTTGGTGATCCAAGAATGTTTTAAAATCTTGTCCTATCGATCACACAATGATTCAATGAAAAAATATACATTGGGATTAGAGATTTGTTGGTATTTGCATGGGACATATTATAGTTTATGGAATTTTTGGGTGAAACCTGGGCATTGCCGTGGCCATAAAAATCACCAAATTCAAATTTTGAAAATTCCTACTATTCACCAAATTATGAATATTTACCACTAAAATTTTCTCTGTTATAAAATCCCATTAAACCTTTCTCTTCATGGGCACCATCAATGTATTAACACCCTCCAAGAAATATCTTATACTAGGTATTATTAGGAGGGGTGGGTTGGTTAGTGGTGGTACTTATGAGATATCTTTGATGTTTATTTAGTGATACCTTATATATTTTACCTTATCACTTACATCTCCATGTCATCCTTTTACGGTATCTTACACCATTTCCTAATACTATCCTCTTACGATCACCAATGTATCCATTTACAACACTTATATACCTTCACTATATCTATTTTTATTAGCTCTAAATTATTCCTTCATCTTCTAATACTTCCCTTAGAAACCTCATGATCCATTTTTACCTAGTAATGATGACATAAACCATGATCAATAATGTATTTCTATTATTCCTCTTGGTCACTACATTGACCATAATCGATGCTAATAGTTATAGGGAAGTATAATAACTAATCATGTTCCTTATTTATAGGCATCATTTTATTAAAAAAAATTCATCATATCATTCATCTATCAATCTTCTTGGAAGAGAGGAAACCAAAAATAGGGAAATGAAACAAACAAAAATCCTAAATACCTATGTACATTCGGGAACAACCCATTTTTAAATTTTGATAATGCTTGAGATATTTCCCGTTGTAGGGAAGAGGTAAATGAGTTCCATTCAGATATGCCAAGTAATAGGTGTTATCTCCAAAGAAATGCTTGATTTTGAAAGGGCCAAACCATAGTGAATCAAACTTCCTACGCTTTCCTTTCAGTCACGTCTCTTGTCCCAAAGAAAACTAAGTCATTGATTTCAAATTGTCTCTCCTTAGTATTCCCGTCGAATAGTTTCTTTACCTTTGATTGATTTTCCTTAATCATTTTTTCCACTTGACTTCTCTATTGTTCAAGGTTTCTTAGGAACATGATCCTTTTATCCAATGTATTGGCGAAGCATTCATCATTGATTACTTGAGCCAATAATAATGTTGGTAACTCCAAATTGATGGGAATTTGAGCATCGGTTCTATACAAGAGTTGGAATGGAGACATTCTCGATTGCCCTTTTAGGGAGTTATGTGGTCAACCCACAATGCATCATATAACCTTTTGTGCAAATTTCTTTGATTGTATTCGTCTAACTTGCGCACAATAGTAATGATGTTTTTATTATCGTATTCTCGCTTTGTTTGTTTCGTATGGGTAGTAATCTAATGACTAAGACAAAGATATCTCATACCCATAACAAAACCTATCATCTCTGTAAAGGATAAATTGGTGGTATTTTCCATCATGATCTTTTGTCAAATTTAAGAATGAACAAGAATTTTCTCTTTGATGAAGTCACGGATTCTTGTAGTAGATGTTTGTTTCACCGGAATAACTTCTACTCACTTTGTATAGTAGTCAGGTTGTTGTGAGTACATGAGTATGACCAGCACTAGAATTTGGGTTTAGCACCCCGATGAAATCTAAACCCCATTGTTGAAAGTGTTCTTCAATGACAACTCAATTGAAAGGAAAAGCTGCCAATTTAGGTCTTCCAACAAATTGTTGACAAGATTCGCATTTGGCTACCCATTTTTGGGCATCAGAAAACATAGTGGCCCAGTAATAATGTGCTTGACAAAACCTTATGATTTGTCACCGGTATAGAAAAATGACCACTGCAAGCATTATTTTGAAATGATTCAAGTAACCTAGGTTGTTATTCTTTATCAACACATCTAAGGAACATGCCATAAATTCCATTCTTGAACAATGTGTTATCCCAAATAACATACCTAACAACTCTCAATTTGATAACTCTTTTCCCTTAGCTATCGATTCTCAGGAAATTCACCATATGTGAGAAAATAAGAGATATAAGAATACCATTAATTTTTGGTACTAAAGAAATCTACCAATGGTAAACTTTCTTCAAATGGTTCTTATTCAAATTCATCTAGTGGCTCGTTCTTTGCGATGAGTTTGTAGAGTCCCCTTATTTGAACTAACATGGAAGGCTTGATATCCAAGTCAAATTCATGGATCTTAGAGACCCAATTACCTCTTTTAGGTCCCGGTTCTTGTTGTGTCAACATTGATTTAATCGTGGTGTCTCATGTAACTAAGACTTTGGTGTGAGAATTCAATACATAGTACCTGAAATGTTTCAAGGCTCTAACCACTGTGTATGCATGCCTCTCAAGGGGAGTGTAATTCAGTTCATGTTTCTTGAATCAAACACATGAATGCAATAGGAGATTTGATTCCCTCTTGATTTTGTTGAGTCGGGATGGCGTAGAGATCATGTGCGGGAAGCGTAGCAATAGATTGTGAAATCCTTATTAAAATTGGGACATACCAATGTAGGAGATTTTGCAATAGTACCCTTAAAGTGTTTAAATTCTTCCCTAACTTCCTTCCACCATCTCGAAGGATTCTTTTCCTTTCATCATGTCAAAAATTTCTTTGGTTAGCTCGACAAAAATCTAGCACAAACCTTCTCAAAAATTTCACCTTCCCAAACAATGAGTGAACTCGAGGTTTACTTGTGGGTATGGAAAGATTCTAAATAGCTTGAACGCGCTCAAGATCGATCTTAGTTACTTATTTAGAAATAATATGACCTAGGAGTTTCCTTCCATAACTTCGAACATAGATTTATTTGGATTCGGGAGATTTGATGAAGTCTCGCACCTTTGCAATATTTTCTCCAAATCCCTTAGGTGGTCTTCTCACTTCTTTTATAAAATTATCTAGTCATCTAGGTATATTACGATGATCTTGTCTTTATAATCTATGAATACCATATCTACAGCCCTTTGAAAGGTCATGCTAACGTTGATGAAACCAAAAGGAATTCTTATATATGCGAACATACCCCAAGTGATAGTGCACATTATTTTATGTTGATCTTCTTTAGGAACTTCAATCTAATTATAACCAGAGAAAATGTCTAACATAGATAGCATTTCGATCCATTCTGCATGCATAATATGGTCCATGACTGGAAATGGTAGTTATTCTTTAAGGAAGCTTGATTAAGATTTCGTAAATCCACGCAAATCCTAATTTTTGTATTTTTCTTTTGAAACGGTACAATATTACCTATAATGTCGAATATGAAAAACTATTCATGTATCTAACATATTTTGAACCTCATGGAATATTATATGTGCCCGATATCTTGGAATTATATTGTCTTTGTTTTTTCCTAAATAGAGTTGCATCATGTTTCAAGCGTATGGCATGCTCCATTTCCCTAGGTTGGAAAGACTTCAAGTCTTCATATGAGTAAGCCAAAATGTTAGAATATTTGGTAAGGAGGATTAAAAATTCGTTCACTCCTCGGTGTGAGCAACACTTACCAATGTTGACCAGGTGAGGTTTTTCCTTAGTACCAATATCAACTTGCTCATAGTCAGGAAAATATGCAGGTCCTACTGCTCTTTTCTTTGACAAACTTGTCATGTTTATCAAAAAAATCTTTAAGTGAAACCAATCCTTTTGAAATTTTATTTCCTTTGATTTTAATGATACTATCACCAGGATCTTCGTTCTCAAATCCTTCTCTGAATGGGTGAGGTTGTAAATTCATGAAATGCAAAAGCACTTCTTCAAAGTAAAACTACTCAAAATTATCCCTCTCTTCCAAGAAGGCAATAATTTTTTTATCATCATTTACAACTTGCCATTTTTTTGCATTGTCAGGAAAACTTGGCCTAAAAACCATTTCAACGGTGTATTTGTCTTGATCAAACTTTGAATGAGGGATCATCAATGAAGCTAAGACTATTATGGAATCTACTCTATCATTCTTTTCATGAGGAACATATCCTATGGAAAAATCATTGAAAGTTTCTATCGCATCCCACACTTTATTTCTGTAGTGTCTCAAACGATCATTCTTTACTTGAAACTGATTTTTAACTTGTTTCACAATTAACTATGCATCTCCAAAGACTTTCAAAAATTTGATCCCTTTCTCTTCTATAACTTGGAGGCCAAGGATTAATACCTCATATTCTACATTGTTGTTAGTATTTAAAAATTGGAGTTTGTATGAAAAAGGAAACATTTTACCATTTGGAGATATAATCACCACTCCTACACTAGAACCTATTGAGCAAAACTTCCATCAAACTCAATAGTCCATATATCCTTGGGATCCTGGAAATTTATCTCGGGGGTATGAACCTTTGTATTCATCATATAATTACCCATACTTGATTTTTCAAATAAGATCTCGTGCACAAGGATCTTTGATTTTTGTCACCATGAACTTGGCTTGAGCTTCTGGCATTAACTTCTTCATCTCTCCCTTGATAGGGATCATAGCATGAGACCAATCCATTTGAATCTCACCACCCAAGTCTTTGTAAAATTTCCTACTTAACAACATACCATACGAAGTAGGAATGTCAGCAACTAGAATGGCTACCTTAACTCACTTTTGAGGAAATTGAACTAAAACCATTTGAGCATATTTAATCTACCCAATTAGAGAAACTTGTCTTGTCTCCATAGATTAAAAAGATTTGAATGTTCTTGTACAATTCAACCCAAGAGAATGTGTTACTTTTAAAGGGAATCACATTATCCGATGCTCGTAAATCTATAATGCAATTACTTAATTTACATATGTTGATCGAAAGGACACAAAGAAAGGTTCAATATTTTAACTTGAAGTTGTAATGGCCATCACAATATTTTGAGTCTTCCCATATTTGTGAGTTTTAAGAATTCCTTTAGAGGAATGAACAAGAGAGTCGTCTTTGATAAATTGACCACTTTATCAAGTTGATCCTTATTGGACTTCAAGTACTCTACCTGTGACATGGAAATTTTTTTATTGATATGATCAATGATATCAAATTTGGGCAAAATGACTATACTTGATGTCTCAGATACTAGTTCTTTTGAACTTGATGATGGCTCACTTTTGACCTTTGCTTGGGCTTGGTTCATACTATTGTGGAAGAAGAAACTTTCTTCGTAGCTGATTTATCAACTGATTGACTTGACAAAGGTCCTCCTTTCTTTAAGATAGTTTTGACCTTGGAAACCTTAGGCGACTTGGATTCTTTAGGATTTTCAATTGTCTTGGATTATTTGGAATTTTCCTTAGTTTTAGATTCTTTAGGAACTTCTTTGGAGCTCTTTTTTTCTTCCACCTTGGTGGCACTCTCTCCTTTTTTTTTTTAGAGTGTGTGAAAAAATGAAGGATTGACTATTCATATCTTCTACAATTTCTTCATATTCATCTTCTTCTTCTGAATAGTACTCAAAGAAATGATTATTAATTTCTCCTTTAGGCTCTTTGACTTCAGGTTTAGATGTCCCATAGTCTAGGCTCTTCTTCATCAACCTCGACGACCTCAACTTCATCATCACTTTCTTCAATGATATCACACTTTGAGTTAGTTGTAGGAGCTGATTCAATAGCAAGCCTCATTGTAGTGCCTACAATTCTGGATTTGTTAGGAATGTATCCTTTCCTTGGGATGTATTTGTAAGGAGCAGGTTTACTACTTTGAGCAACTTGATTTTTCAAATCTAGCACATCATTAGCCAACTTAGTGAGTATGGTCTCTGAAGAATTGTGGGTTTCTTGACTCTTTCCCTTGAGGGAAGTTTTCTTGAATTTTCCCGCCATGATTAATTCATCCTCAATTTATATTGCCAAGGATTGAGCAAGTTCCAAAGTAGCCACTCTAGCTCTTCTCAATTGATAGCACACTTCTAGTTATTGTGCATTAATGAAGAATCATATTTTTGTCGTGGTTCGCGAAAATTCCGACATGAACTTTGTTCACCATTCTGTTGAACTTCGCCACAAAATTCCTCATGGTTTCTATTGGTTATTTATTCACCTGAGATAGTTTGGCAAGAAGGGCATGTTCATCTTTTGCTATTTTGAAATGCTCTTCAAACTTAGTTTTCATATCATCCCAATTTGTAATGCATCCATTCAGGAGATGATTAAACCAATCCGCGACAATGTCTTGCAATGTTTCAATGAAGAGGCACACAAAAAAATCTTCTTATTCTACTGAAAAAACTACACATGCAGCAAATAAGGTGGAAATTTGGTCATCGGATGATGTCTTCCCATCTCCATCGAACTTGGGAAGAATCTTCCTTGACCCTCATGGGAGGATATGTTGAGATGGTAAGGCTAATGGGTCTATGGAATTTCCCCATAGTACATTAACTACCATCTTGGGAAAGGCGGTATGGAGAGGTAAAAATGTCTTCAAGAACAAGTGCTTGACTTGTAGTGATTCCTCCCTTACTTTCTCTTTCAGGACTTGATGCAAGGTTTACGGATTTGCGAGGAGTTTTCCTCCTTGGAGGAGGTAACTTGAAACCAAAATTTTCTTGAAAATAAAAAATGAGATCAGATTGACCTTTAGATTTTTCTCCTCATGTAAACCTCTTTCCTACCAATTTGAAATATTTACTATGAAAGGATCACTGGCACATTCTGATCAGATCTAGCCTTTTCTCTTTTCTATCTTTCTTGATCTCTTTGCACCGAATGAATTTAGCAACTCTTGCAGCTTGATTCTCTTCCTTATCCAATACCAATGTGGAAAGATGAAAATGATAGTCATTCATGAACTTTTCCCAAATATCCTTCCTTGTTAGGATTATACAAGTTGTACAAATAAATAAGCATACAATGAATAATGTAGAAAATGTAAAATAGTAAAGAATGCAAACATATTTAATGTGGTCCACCCAAAATGGGATTCTGTCCACTAGAAACAGACCAATCCTTTTTAGTTAGTCCAACAAAACTCTCTTTCACAAGATCGCCACTATTACAATGAGCCTCATACATAATGACCCTTTAATTTAAATATATCAGGGGTTTTTATCATTTTGAGGAAACATAGAAAACCACCCGTTAGATCTGTGACCTTATAATGAATGGTCTAGATTTTACAATGCATAAATACATATAAAATGTGGCTTTCGGGAATGCTTCCCTTGAATCCCGGCCAAGGGTCATGGTCCCTAGACCAAGGGGGGTGAAGCCCCCTTCCAACCCCCTTTTCTATCATGTTCCACAAAAACAATCTCCCACTTGGAGACCGATTGTTGTAACTCCTTCTTGGAATTTTCTTCTTGGCTTGTTTCTTCCACTTCAAGCTCAATCTTGAAGACCCACATAAGTTGAATGCAAATCCAACTTCTCCATTTTCATTTTCTTAGTAAACATATCAGCAAGATTATCATCTCGTATGAATCTTTAGCGATTTCAATTGCCCATCCTCTAACACATCGTATGAAGTGATATCTTAGCTTAATGTGTTTAGTTATGGAATGGAAGGCCGAGTTCTTTCCAGGGTGAATTACGCTTTGAATATCACTTTGTGCAACTTGAAATCCATTTGATCCTTACCAAAATCCTCCAGAACCTTCTCATCCATAACATTTCCTTACTTGCTCTTAGTCACTGCAACATATTCTACCTATGTAGTTGATATGGCAACTACTTTCTATAACTTCGAGATCCAAATCACTTCCGCACCACCAACTATAAACATGTATCCAAAGTAGTAATCCTCCTACTATCCACATATCTTTCCATATCTCGAATCAAAAATCCTGTAAAGTATAATCCAAACCTCTCAAGCACAAGTGCCTACTCGCTGGTCCCTCTTAAGTAATCGAGAATTCACTAGACTACCTTCCAGTGTGCTTTAACCGGATTTTCCATATACCCGCTAACAACTCCCACTACTTAGGTAATTTCTCGCGTGGTAAAAACCATGGCATACATGACGCTCCCTACTACTAAAGAATAAGGAAACCATGCCACATAATCTTTCTCCTCTTGTTTTTTTAGGCATCGCTCTTTTCTGAATCTAAAATTCTCACTAATGGTGTACTAACGGGTTTCACCTTCGCATCGAAACCTCTCTAACACCTTTTCTACATAGTCATCCTAATACAACACCAATTTATTGTTTTTCATGTCTCTCTTTATGTGTATACCGAGGATTTTCTTTGTTGCACCCAAATCCTTCATTGCAAATGTTTGTGCAAGTTTCTCCTCTAGTTTTGTAATTTCGCATATTAGATCCCGTTACAAGCATATCGTCTACATATAAAATAATAATAATGTATCTCCCATTATCCAACCTTTAAAGTACACACAATGGTTTGGTGATATCTAGTAAAACCATGCTCATGCATAAAACAATCAAACCTTAGATACCATTGTTGGGGAGCTTGCTTGATCCCATATAGTCTCTTCTTCAACCTGCAAACCAATTTCTCCTTACCCTTCACCTCATACCCAAGTGGTTACTTTGCATATAAATATCCTCCTCCAGTCACCATGGAGAAAATTCATCTTGACATCAAGTTTCTATATGTGTAAATCTTCAACAATAACTAAACTTAATACTAGTACGAATGGAAGACATCTTTACAGAAAGGAAATAATTCGTCAAATTTGATACCTTTATTTTTTCATACCCCTTCACTCCAAGCCTTACTTTTTACCTTTTCCATCCACCTTCTTCTTCCTTAACATAGTGGACCCATTTGTTTTATACTACTCTCTTCCCAAATGTAAATTTTACCAAATCCCATGTTCGGCTCTTCTCCAAGGAGTCCATATCCTCATTCATTCCATGTTCCAACTCCTTAGTGGATTCCACCTGCATTGCCTCATCAAATCTCTTTGGCTTAAAACTATCTCATTAGTAAAAAATAATACAAAGCAAGGGAAAATATTTTCGAGGTCTACTAATATATTTTGACCTTCTTACTAAAGATGGGGGTGTCATAGGCTCATTGTTTTTTTCTCATTGTCTTGAATTTCGACAGAGGTTTCATGCCAATACTTTGCTGTCATGCTTGGCCTATAGAACTATCAACGTCGATACACAGTAGGTGGATATTTTTCAATCGAGTTCATTTTTAGAGCTATATCCTCAACCAATTCTTCCTTGGGATTTTATCATCCATGCACTGATCCTTGTACATTCTAATTTCATGCTAAAAAACATCATGACTCCTAATTATCTTAGATTCCTCTAGATCCCAAAAATGAAATCCATAATCACCGTTGAGCCATATCCTATGAATGTATAGCATTTTTATTTTGAATCCAATTTCTTCATGTTTTCTTTATCAACATGCACAAATTCCTCTGAACTAAATACTCTTAAAAATGAAAGGTATACCTCTTTCCCGGTCCAAGATTCTTCGAGAATTCCTCTATCTAGTGAACTCAAAGGCCATGTACTTGGTTAAGTACATAACAAGTATCTATGGCATCTTCCCAAAGCTAAAGAGGATGCTCTGCATGCAATCTCATTGACCGTGCATGCTCCATTATTGTTATATTCATCCTCTCGGAACACCATTTTGTTGTGGAGTCCACGGGAACTATTTTCTCTCTACTGAATCCCATTCAAGGAACAATAATAATCAAATTTCTTGCTGCGATACTCAACGCCATTGTCGGATATCAAACATTTCAATTTAAAACCACATTCATTCTTAGCAAGTGCTTTCAATTTCTTAAGCGTATGAAATACATCATACTTACACTTAATGCAATATACCCATAACTTCCTTGTGGCATCATCTATGAATTTCACATAGTACGAGAGAACCACCATGAGATGCAACTTTGAGAGCTGACCCCCACACATTTGTATGAAATACATCCAAATTTTGCTCTTTCTTGGTATTCCCTACATTGAGAAATATAACTCTTTTACTGTTTCCAAAAAATGCAATGCTCACAAAACTCTAGCTCCAATTTCTTCAAGCTTGAAAGCTTACCTTTTCCCAGAGTAGAATTTTCATGCCCTTTTCAATCATATGTCCCAATCTACTATGCCACATGCTGACATCCTCATCTAAAGTAGACAATATGGTAGAAGAATTAGATATACGTGTAGATAAATAAAGAGTGCCTACTTTCTTACCTCGTGACACTACCAGGGCACCACGGGAAACCTTCCAAGCATATGAAGTGAATGTGACCGTGAAACCTTCACCACCCACTATCCTGTAAAGATGAGATTTATCCTAAGGCTAGGTACATACCTCACATCTCTCAATATCCCTATATTTCTTTGTAATTTCAGATGTACATTTCCCTTCCCGAAAATTTTTCATGGCTCATCATCACCCAAATAAACTTTGTCCAAAATTTCCCTGGACATACTCTTTAAAATAACCATTATCGGGGTTGCACGGAAAGAGGCACTTGGATATATTACCCAATATTCTACTATAGTATCAAGATAAAGTATAAGAGCATCCCGAATAATATTACTGTGGTATTTTCCTCTTTAATACCTTTAGGTTGGTTTTCTTTATTTTCTTTTAACCAACAATCCTTTTTAAGATGTCCTCTCTTTCCGTAATTCCAGTAAGTAATGCTTCTAATCCTATATTTGGATCTTCCCATATTTGATTTAGATCTCCCATGAGCCTTAATCATTGATTTCTCCTTGCTCCTCCCTCTATTCTCCATATTCAAAGCATTTCCACAAGAAGAATTTTCCCTATCGTTTCATGTGCATTTCCTCATTTAAAATGGCACTTGACTACATCTTCAAATTCAAGAGAAGTAGATGATGTATTACTAATCGCCATTACTAAGTTGTCCCAACTTTCGAAAATAACATAGGAGTAATAATGCTATAACCTCATCATCGAATGGGATATTAATCAATATAATAGATTTACAATAGTGTGTAAATCATTAAGATGGATAGATACAGATCCGCCTTTCCGGTATTTGTAGATTAAATAATATTTTCATCAAATAAACTTTATTGGATGCACTAGGTGTTTCATATAAATTAGCTAGGGTTTTCATCAACTCTACAAAGATCTTTTCTGTGAGATATTTTAAGCTACGAATGATGTAAGACTCAATTGAATCGTACCAAGAGCCTTCTCGCCTAAAACCTTCCACTTCTCATCGAAATGGTTGAGTGTTTCACGTCTTCCCTCCCAATGATAGGTATAGATCCTTTTGATACGGGTGTAATAATCCACCCGCATTTTCCATACCTAGTAATTTCATCCGCCAAACTTCTCAACTCGAACTTATTTTCCTCTTCCATTGTTGCTTCTCCCACTCAAACAGAAATTCCTCTATGAGTATACTACCAACAAATAAATCTCAAACATTCTCTCGATACTAGTTGTTAGGATTATACCGCTTTTACAAATAAACAAGCATGCAATGAATAACATCCATTTGCGTAAAAATGTAAAACAGAAAGAATGTAGTAAGAACAGAGACACAATTTAACATGGTTCACCCAAAATGGGCTACGTCCATTTAAACAACCAATCTTTATTATTTATTCCAGCAAAAATATCTTTCATAGTGCCGCCATTATTACAATGAGCCTCATACATAACGACCCTTTAAAAACCACCCGTTTGATCATTTTGGGGAAACATAGAAAACCCGTTTGATCTCAGTGACCTAATAATGAATGGTCCATATTTCATAATGCATAAATACATATAAAATTTGTCTCTCGGGGTACTTCCTATGAACCCTTGACGAGGGGGCCATCCCTCCCAAACCACCGTAAGGGGGTGAATCTCCCGTTGCAACCCCCATCGTTATCGGTCTCCACAACCACCATTCCTCAAATTTGATGATATGTCTTCTTGAGTGTATCCAAAAGAAGATTTGGTTGTAAGATAGGTGAGTTACCCGTAATAGTAATACATATTATTTCCTTGGTGGAAGAGGGCCACGTTGGTGAACAATGATCAACACGTGTTGAAGAGGTATTTTGACCATAAGTGCGGGTGCTCTTCTTCTAAGGTATTCAATATAGAATTCTTTGTCAATGGCTCTAACAATAACCAAAAATTTCTGCAATCTTTCATGGTTTTTCCAAGCTACTATCCGAAGGATGAAAACAATGTATCCTTGAAAATATTCATTAGGCACAAGAGTCGGTTGAAGAGTGGAGCTTGTGCAGAGGGGATAGTCATAAAGATTTAACCAAGCATTGGTTAACAATTCTTGAATCCCCAATGGAGTCACCAAAAATTTTATCATATGGATTTTCATGCATGCAAATGACACAAAAAGTAAGGGAACGAATTCCCTCCTCAATGAAGGTGAGGCTTCCTTTATTGAAAACCAAAACTGTATTTACATATATACATTCAAAATTGTATGTGGGGGGTGTTTTGGAAACATCAATGGAAAGAAAAGTGAATGAGGAGATGGAATGGAATGAAGGAAAGGAATGGAAAGAAATGAATGGAAGGAACATGCAAGAGTTAGGTAAAGGCATAACCTAAGATTACACCAAGAAGAACAATGAATAACTAACACAAATAAAATGGAGTTTGAGTTAGCTAAAAATGAATGAGTAAAGGGAACACACATGTGCAAGTAGATAATCAGAGCTTGTTCATTGTGAACTAGAACAACGTATTAATGTAGTTGATAATAAGATCCAATACAATATTTACATGCAATATTCAAATGCTAACATATAATGAACATAAGAACACCAAATGCTACAAGAGACAATGAATAGGACAAAAATTTCATACTTCATTAACTCCAAAACATTTTCTCAAAAGAACACAAAGTTTCTTTCCTTAAAGTAAAGCTTGCACAAAAAAAGTATTTTTTCTCCTCTCTCAATTCACCCTTACAAATGAGCCCCAATTTCTTTTATAACCCAAAAGTTGTTTAGAAAGTAGTTAGGGTTTACATGAACATTAAATAGGACATCTTAAAAGACTTAAAATTTTTCAACCAACTTATAAACAACTAAAAATATAAATAACTTCAGTTATCAAAGCTTTCAAAAAGTGAGTTTAACAATAACCCACTTAAAATACCATTTTAACATATAGTAAAATCTAGTGCCTTATCCATTAAAGTGGGGTCCGCCTATCTCAAAGATATGAGAATCTGGACCCTCCCACTTTTTTAGATACCAAAAAGATATATGCTTATCCTATCAAGTGAAATTAGGATCCTCAACATTCACAATCGATTGAAAGGATATGAACCTTCCCGCTATCCAAAAGAAGCCCCCGCTTACTTTTTGGCTAACTACACCTTTTTCTCTCCTCTAGTGCTTCAAATTAAATTTTCGCATATTTTAATTACTTAAGGATCCCTAAAATAACCTCAACAGATAGAAAATTTCTTCCCCTTTCCAAAAAGGTAAAAATTCCTTCTAACTCCTTATATTTTGAAAGTTATGGGCCGAGGGCTTTGGGAGGCTTTTTTTTTTCCCAAAAATTCGGGCTGTAGGCGGTGAAAGGTTTTTTCCCAAATTTCCAACTTTTGTGGGCCGAGGAAAGGTTTTTGCCCAAATTTCAAAGTTTCGCGGGCCTTGGGGAGATTTCCTTCCAAAATGCGAACTTATGAGGCGCGGAGGAATTTTTGCCCAAATAAGATTAGGGGCTACGAAGGAAATTTTGCCAAAATTTCCAAGGGTGGACTTGCGGGGAAGCGGAGATAATTTTGGCACCTTAGCAAACTTTAGGTGAAAATCACACATTTTCATTTCCAGCCCGAGCCCGAAAAGGTTGTGGACCAATGAAAAAAATGACAAGTGGCGGAGAGTGCGAGGTTTTGCGGAGAGTTTCAAACTTTTGGCATTTTTCAGCAAAAATGGCTTAGTTTTAATTTTCCAGCCCGTACGCCCAGTGAAGGTTTCTTTTACTAAGTTAAAAATTCAAGTGGCGGAGCCACGAGGCTGTGGGGAACTTTAAAACTTTTGGCAAAATTTTGGCAAAAGGCACAATTTACAAGTGCAAACCCACAAGCCGGAAAGACTATTGTGACAAATGAAAACATGACACGTGGTGGAAGCGGCGAAATGGCCAACAGAGATACTTTTTCTTCTTGCCCTTTTTGCGTAAAATGCGTAGTTTTCATTTTTTAGCTCAAGGACCCGGTGACCCTTCTTCAAATAGAAAATTGACAAGTGGCAGGCTTGCACAGGAGAATTTCATACTTTTGGATTTTTTGTCATTTTCTTGAAAAAGGGGTGCAATTCCAATTTTTCACCCGCGAAGCCTTTGGGAAAATTTTTAGTGGCGAAGTTGCGAGGATGCACAGAGTTTTTGGTTTTTTTAATTTTATCACAAAAAGTGAGTAAGTTGCATTATCGGCCCACCGATCCATTTTTTGAAAAAATGGCATTTTTCATACAGATTCGTTTCAAAAATTCAAATGGTCATATCTTTCGAACCAGAGCTCCAAATGTGAAAAAATTGGTACAATTGGAAAGATCTCGACCTCCTCTACACCACGAGATCATAAAATATTGTTTTCTATAGGATCTGGTGGGTGAAAAGATGAAAAACATATTCTTCACCATTAATGTGTGATCTGATTGCTCGAAATGATCAGATTTTGATCAATCCCACCATTTTATTTTCTCCAAAGCACACAAACTTCATGAAAATACACTAGATATCTGATTTTGTGGGTAACGACACTGGAAAAATTATTTCACGCATTAATATGTGATCATATTTCTTCAAATAGATCAGATTTTGTTTATATCTCTGTCATTTTATCTTCTCCAACATGCAAAGTATCATGGAGAATCGATTTGATAGCTTGTGGGTGGATTTGTAGGATTTGATGGCTGGTAGTTGAGATTTTGAATCTGATTTCCGATTTCCTCTTCTTTCCTTCTCTCTTTTCTATTTATAAATGTAAGAGCTCGACTCATTTTTAATGTTGGACATTTTTTTCTTTGTTTCTCTCTTCTTCTCTTATCTATAAGTGAAGTTGTGGAATTTCAGACCTCCCAGTAGCTCTGTAATACCAGATCCATCCTCTTGGCCAATGTAATGCATCATATCCAACCTTTGGAGCAATAATACAAGTTTGTGGATGATTTTGACCCTCTCTCTTGTTCATTGAATCCTTTATGATCTTTCATTGCATTTTGGTTATTTGTGCATAGTGATAGTATTACATCTTCTTATCTCAGTGTCTTTTTGCAAAGCGAGATGTTCTTTATTCATTGGTGCATCACCTCTCTTAGTCTAGGTTTTATTTTCCTAGATTTTCTCAACTCTATCTCCTTGAAAAATTATAATAGGTTTTGGATTAGAAACCTATACAATCAATACATGTTGTTTCACCTTTTTCTTACATTGTTTCTTTGAATTGTTGGTAAAAAGATAGCGTAACGGACGTAGGAGGAATACCTATTCAAAATGTCGGTTGATGGGTTTTTGCATGTGTATGACTTTCGAATCCACAACTAACTGTGAGAGATTCCTTTTGGCTAGAGGAACTACCCGTAATGAAAACAAGACCACCGAAAAGAATTAAACAATATGGGTAGCAAACTACCTAATGTGAGCCAGATCCGTGAAGTATGTTACTTCCTAGATGGCTGTCAATCCACTGTTTTAAACAAATTAATGCTGAAAACAAGGTAAATCCTATTTTTATTTTAAATGATTTAGGTATCTCACTTAAAAACACAATAAGAAAACAGATCTAATCTAACAGGCTAAGCTAGAATAGAATCCACGGTCAAATGGTTGGTTTTGGGTTCTGCAGGTCTGATAAAGGTCTCAGGTAGGTCACAAGTGAGTGAGGGTGAGGTAAAATTAGGTGGATAGGTCTCTTTTAAGGCTGTGTGGAAAAATAGAGACCAACATCGGTCGGGGTGACCGACCGCACGATTAGGTATAACCAACGTGCCATTCTTGTGAGATTGGAAATGTCACGAAATAGGGTTTTGGTCTCCTTTGTGATTGCACAAAGATTTGGTTGGTCGGGATGAGGTATTGGGTGACTAGAATAGGTTTTTATGAGGTTTTGATGGGTCTATGGAGGTGCAAAATGTGTTAGAGATGGTCAATAGGGAGCAAGATAAACAATGGATGATAAAATAATGATAAAATGAAATAACCAGAAAGTATGATGTTGTACTTACTTGGATTTCATTCCTGAAATCTTGTGTGAAGGATGGAGTGCTGATGATGGGTTTGAAGGCTGCAAGTGATCACCAACTGAAGAAAAGCTTCGCATGGGCTACATGCACACTCCTCTTTTTACTTGGATAGATCGAAAGGTGGTTGGATGGTCATGCAGAGAAGATCCTCAATCTCCTTCCTTGATGTCGAGTTCTTGCTGGAATTGGCTCTCTAAGATGTGTTATCTCTCAAGATTTTCATTCTTGCTCATCCACTTTTTCCTTCCAACTTCCAACTTCCGTTTTCCAACCTTGAGAATAAGGTTGTTTTGGGGTTAAAAGGGGTAACCGACGGTGGTCCATACTTAACCGGTGACGGTTAGGGGTAATTGATGTCGGTCAAGGTGTGATTTCCTAGGTTTACTAAACTTAGGAGATCCTCCTGATTTCCTCGATCTTGTGTCATTATCCCATGGATTAGACTAGGAGCTTCTTGTGAGCATGCGGGAATGTGGTTAGAGGGAGTGTAGGCATTGATTTTTAGGGTTTGGGTAAGTCTTAGTTAGTTATGGTAACTTGCTAAGAATAGGTCTTAGGTTGAGTTAGCTTGGTGAGGTGTCTAAGTGAAGTGTTTGTGTAGATATTATTTAAATAAGATATTTAAATAATAAATATAGTGAGGATAATGCATTAATTTAATTAAATTAATTAAATTAATATTAGTGGGGTGAAGGGGGTCATGGCTAGGTAGATGTAATAAAGGGGGCTTATATGTCGAGGGACAAAGGGGAGTGTGACCTAATTTTAGTGTCTACATTTTTCCCCTTTTTGTTGTGTAGCTTGTATTGGTAAGCAACGCTAACAAAAATAAGATGTGGTTGCCCCATGTGGGGGTGAAGGTGATCCCCCTCAAACCAGGAACTGACAAGAGCAAGAGGCTGAAGCGGTGAGTGGTTTGATAAAAGGTAAATGTGAGGAAAAGGTAAGTGGGTGTAGGGAAGAGGGTGAAAGGTCTACTCGGGTGATCTAGGTAATGGGTCAGGGTCAAAGGTAGTGCATCAAACAACGCACACACATATAAACTAAACACACGACGCTACTGGGTTGAAGAGCAGGCAAACTCTACATCATCTAAGGTCGATAGGTTTATCCAAACAAGGGTGAAGTGAATCCGGTATCCAAGGTATAGGATAAGGTCAGAAACACAACGTAGGTTAGGTGCAGGAACGTTTAGGTATGTTCTGGTACACCAAAGGTAGGGTCAGGATAAATGGTCATGGCAATAGGCTAGGTAAGGTCATTAGGTCAAACAACATAGGTAACAATGCCACAAGGTATAGTGAACACATGAGGTCAAAGGTCACTAGTGATGGTCCAGTCCAAATATCGAGATCACGGCATGGGTAAGGCTCGAGGTAGGGGTAAAATAATAAGGCATCAACAACAGATGTGAGGAGGTTGAAGAAGGTGGAGGGCCAGAGGTGAAGGTAAAGTGGTCCAGTAGGTGTAGGGAGGAAAAAGAAAGAGAGGTAAGGAAAATGAGGTAAATGTGAGGGAAATGAGTACATAGGTAAGGTAATCGCCTACATCGGTCGGTATGAACCGATGACGGTGTAGGGAACCGACAAAGCGGTAGTCTAGTGGCAGCAAGAGACAGCAGTTGGTCAAGGGTTAACCGAAGATCGGTTTGAAATCGGGTAGGGTATAAAAAGTGGAAAACCCACATTTTAAAATTCATTTGTGCATATTGTTAACAAGAAGAAAAGGACAAAAGAGAGAGAAGAGAGGAAGAGGACAAAAGAGTATGGCAGAGAGATTGGTTGGAGAGCCACATAGGTGAGATTGATTGGTGAAGAGGTGGGGCCAGTGAGATCAGGATTGAGTGATTGGTGAGGTTGGTTGGAGTCTTGGTCATTGAGGATGGCGAGGCCGGAGAGGGCTTTAGAGGAGTGGTGCAAGGCCGAGGTTCCACCACGATGGCGGCAGTGAGATCAGGTAGGATTTGAACCTTTGGTTTTGATTTTTGAGTTAATTTGATGTAAAATGTAGAAAATATAAAAAAATGGGGGGTTGGGGGAAAGAATTTTAAAATGGGAAAAAAGGGGAAAAGGGATATTGAATGGTAGGGGGTAAGGTAAAAGGGTAATGTAGGAACAATTAAGGGTACAAAGAGGGATTTGGGTGGGTAGAATGGAGGAAGGGAAAAAGTAGTGTTGGAAAGTCGGGGCGGGCGGTGCGATGACCGACATCGGTCGTGAGAGGGCCAACGTCGGTGGGTAGAGACTGGTATCGGTCACAAGAAAGTGACCGATGGAGGTCGGTCAAGGAGACCTTGGTCGAGTGGTATAGGGATAAGATAAGGGTTGTGGAAACCTATGGGTAATTTGGGTAGGTTTGGGTTGAGAGGGTTAGGTTAGATAGTTTTATCGGTAGATGGGTTTGGGTAGATTAGGGTGAGGGTAGGATAGATAGGTTCAGGGATGGGTTCATGAGTAGATTGTTTACGGGTGGATGGGTTTGGGTAGATTTGGTTGGGATGTGGGGTATAATAGGTAAGATGGAAAGGTATACTAATACAGTGCTTTTGTGGGATGCAGGGAGAGAGAAGTGTAGTGGATGAGAGCCTAGGCTGTCTGTGACCACCCTCTTATGAGTATGGTGAATTGAGGAGTGACGCTATAGTTAGCCTAGAGAGTGAGGAGGGATCATGTGGGAAGGTGGGATGATAGGGACTATGAGGCACTCAGTTTGGTTTAGTGCAGGATGTGCCCCCGCCCTTCCCACAATATAGGAGAGAGGAGGTGGAGAGACCTTTGTCTCCACCCCATCTAGCAGAGTCGATAGGGGAGGAGGAGGAGCCCATGGACCCGCATAGATAGATGATGATGTGGGGTGAGGGTATACAGTGGGTGGGCCATAGCAAGGTGGGCCGAGGTAGAGGTATCTGGAGAGGGGCTGGCAAGAGGCTGAGATAAGATACCTTAGAGAGGCAGAGCCTCGGTATTGCAGGTAGACAGGAGGAGGAGCTCGAGCTATGCAGATATTAGTAGATGGTGTGATGAGACCACCATAGAGAGTCTTGAGTGGTTAGAACAGAGTTGAGCACACACGTCTCACATGTATGTATAGTGCTTGAGAGTGTAGGTGGCGGTGAGCCCAAAGGAGAGAGCAGAGAGACATCTATCGGGCATGGGGGTTAGCATCAAGATGCTTTGAGCCATCTAGTGGTAGATCGATGAGTGAGCATCCGCCACTTTCGAGTCGAGGGGGACTATAGACACATACAGAGATGAGGTAGATATGTTATAGCAGATGTGATGACATGAGACAGATATCACCTATTTTTGTATTGTTGATTTCGATGTATACCACCTGCAAGAGCCAAGAGAGATATTGTATTTATTTATTTTACATGATACCGACCTACGAGCCAAGATGTTTTTGTATTGGATAGCAACATTTGTGATGCCGATGATGATTATTTTGATTGAGATACACATTTATGTGATACAGTGTACATTGAGGCTGCGATACACATGTATATATGAGGAGATAGATGATATTCACATGATACTGTTGTGATGATGTGTATGAGTTTTACTTTATTATGATATGGATGGAAAATAGAAGAGCTAGGCATGATAGAGTCAGTCATAGGCATGGATCAAGTCAGGTGATAGGCATGGATCAGTCAGTCGGTTTAGGCATGGATCGAGTCAGGTTGGTTTAGGCATGGATCGAGTCAGGTCGGTTTAGGCATGGATCGAGTCAAGTTGGTTTAGGCATGGATCGAGTCGTGTCGGTTTAGGCATGGATCGAGTCAGGATGGTTTAGGCATGGATGGCGTCAGTTGGTTTAGGCATGGATCGAGTTAGTTGGTTTTAGGCATGGTTGAGTTAGGTTGGTTTAGGCATGGATGTTCATTTCAGTATTTTGATAACAAATGGCAATATAAATGCATGAGATAGTGTAAAATGTGGAAAATGTTGGTTATGTATGAAAATGTGAAATAATATAAGTGGTAAAAGTTATGTGGTATATGGTTTAGATGTCGAGGTTTTTGATATGAATAGGAAATCAGGTAAAGGTGGGGAAAATGGTTAGGGTAAAGAGTGGCCGAGCTAACCTTCTAGGCCCCATGCCCTGGAAGTGCTTCCTACATAGTCCCAGTGAAAAGGGACCTCAGACCGATGTAGTTCTCCCATAAGCTAGGGAAGAATATGAAAATGAGTTGGTAGGTTTGTGGTCATGTTGTGGGTTTGGTTTAATAGGTGAGGGTAGATGATAGTAAAAATGTTGTAGGTGAGGGTGACTATGGTGAAAGGGGAGGATGACCCCAAAAGGTAAGTGTCGAGGACCAAGTCCTGTATAAGAAGATCAAAAGGTAATGAAGAAGAGAAAAGATAAGAGGGGGCAAGAAAGCCACCCGATTGGCAAGGATCAAAACGTATGAAACACATCTATAGATAGGCTAATGAACGTAAGACCCTAAAGACATTACATGATTGATAATTCTAAGAGTGACGAATAGTCACATGATCACCAAATGTCATAGGTTCATAGGTCCCTTGAGGTATGAAGTGAAAAGACAACGGGTAAGAGAGGTGCAGGTAATTGGGTCATAAAATGGGAAGTAGAATGCCTTGGGCAATAGAGCCAAGATCACAATAGGCAAGTCCATGATGAAAAATCTTATTTTTCTTTTTCTTTTTGACTTTGTAGATAGACTGATCGATGCAAGGAAGTCTATACGGGAGGAATATATGTCTCCTTGAGGTCTTCGTGAAGCTGATCGATGCGGGAAGCTTCTGAATTTTGATTTTTGAGAAAATAGTCTTCTTTTTGGAAAAACTATGTAGAGAGTTGTGAGCTTTTTATAGCTGTCCTTTGAGGGAGTAGTCTACTTATAGTGACAATTGAAAATGGAAGATGTCCTTTTGGGATTCATCTTTTATATTGGAAGTTTGACTCAAGGAGTTGATCCCTTATTTTGGAAGATGTCCTTCTGAGGGATTCATCTTTTTTTTTTTTTTTTGCTTTTAAGTCATGGACGAGACTATAACGAAGCATTTGGTTCTTGTTGAGAAGGCAAGGGTGAACGACCATGGGATCTCATCTAAAAGAAGATGAAAAGTATCCATGAGAATCATGCCATGTGCAGAGCCATGGTGCACATATTTAAGATAAGGCAAAAAGGGTGACGGGTAATCACATGATCCTTGTTTAATCATTGGAGATGAGATGTGGAAAAGGTAAATGGCACTCAAGGGACGAGCATGAACTAGATAAATAGTGATGTAGGACTAGAGGTCAATAGTAGAATGGTCAAGATGTAATGCATTAGGGGCTCAGGTTTGGGCTTACCATCAAGTGAAGACAAGCGATAAGCACCTGATCCATAGTCATGGGTTATGATGTATGGTCCAAGCCAATTAGGAGAAAATTTTCCCCATTTAGCTTTTTTACTTTTTGGTTACATGTTGATTTTCTTTCAAAACAAGGTCACCAACTTGGAAGGTTCATTCATGAACACATTTTTCATAAGCACGTTTGATACGTTGTTGATAAACTTGAAGGTGATCTAGAGCATTAAGATGATGTTCATCTAATAACTCTAGTTGTGCTAAGCGGTCCTGATGAAAGTCATCATCAGTAAGCATGTCATGGAGAGAAATGTGAAGTGAGGGGATCTGGACTTCAAGAGGTAGAACAACCTCGGTACCATAGACCAGTGAAAAGGGTGTAGCCATAGTGGCAAAGTGCGAATACTAGTGCGGTATGCCCATAGAGAAAAAGGAATGTGCGTATGCCAATCCTTCCCAGTATCATCAACCACTTTCATGAGAATTTTATTGAGGGTTTTGTTAGTGGATTCAGCTTGCCATTGGTTTGTGGGTAATAAGGTGAGGAGAAACTAAGTTGAATGCCAAAGGCGTCACAAATTTTTTGCAATGTTTTTTTTTGAATTATTTTCCATTATCAATGATGAGGTGATGAGGGACACCAAAGTGACAAATGATGTGATGGTTAATGAACTCACATATTTTCTCAGCTTTCATGGAGATGAGTGGTATGGCTTCTACCCATTTTGTGTAGTATTCGGTAGCAGTTATGATCCATTGATGGCATTGGGAAGAATGAGGATTGATTTCTCCGACAAGATCCAAACCCCATTGAGAGAAGGGCCAAAGGTCACAAGTGACCTATAAGGCATGACTGGGTGTATGATGAAGGTTGGAATGTTGTTGACATTTCACACAACATTTGACATAGTCACAACAATCATGGTTAAGGGTCGGCCAGTAATAGCCTAGGCAAAGAATACGCTTAACAACAACAAGGCCACTAAAGTGACCTCCACATATGCCATCATGAACCTCCTTGATGGTATAAGGAATTTCAGAACTTGTGAGGCATCGTAAGAGAATACCATCAAAGCCATGCTTATAGAGGAGTCCCCCAGGATAATGAAATGGAGACCTTCTTAAGGAAGGCACGTTGTCCATTACAGGTGAGATCAGGAGGTAAGATGGAGAGGGAAAGGTAGTGGAGTATTGTTTATACCAAAGGTCACTCGGGTCAGGGGTGTCAATTCCATTGAGTAAACATCATGAGGTAAATAAGAAGGTAAATGGAGGCATTGTACAATGACAAATATTTTGGAATCAATAAGGGAAGCGGGTATTTGGGAAGCTAAGTAGGCCATGTGTCTCATAAATTTGTTGGTTGACCGTGGGATGGTTTGAAGGGTGTAACGATCAAAGGTGGTCAAAAGTATGTCTACATGATGTTTATACTTTTGAAGTATCTCATTACGACATTGGTACATACCATTGACTTGGTTTATGACCAATTGAGAATCACCAAAGATGTGGATTGATTTAACATCGAGGGCATAGGCGGTCTGAGACCTAGTACGAGCGCTTCATACTCGAAATATTGTTGGTGCATTCAAAGTCTAGTTTGAAAGACAAAGGCATGGGTTCTCCATCCAGAGGGACAAGGATAACACCAGCTCCACCCCCACACTGACACTTGGAACCATCAAGAACAATGTCATTTGGTAAGGGGGTTCATCCAGGAAAGGGTAGCAATGGATTCATCGGGAAAGTCAAAATTAGAGGGTTGGTCCCCAGGAAATAGGTGTGTGTCAGCTAGTTGGTTGGTCATATCCTGCCCTTAATGGACTTTTGGTGAATGAATTCAGGTCAAGATCAGCTAAAAGCATAAGCCATCACACGGTGTGCTGATTTTGATAGGGTTTGGCATACATGAAGTGTAAAGGGTCGGTGTTGGTCACAACATAGGTTTTGTGGTTGAGTAGGTAATGGCGGAGTTTGGTGGCAACAAAAACTAAGGCTAAGAAAATTTTTCGGGTGGTTGTATCGGGTTTCATAGTCCAAAAGAGTATGGCTTATGTAATAAACCACCTACTCCCTATGTTGTTCATCGCGATGAGCAAGCATAGCTCCCAAGGAATGATCGGTAGCTGATATGTATAGGTAAAAAGGTTGATCATCTTTCGGTGGAATGAGTATGGGTGGTTGGAGAAGGTATTGTTTTAAGGCCTCAAAATCTTTGTGGTAGTCATCATCCCATTTGAAAGAGACATCCTTCCTAAGAAGATGATGAAATGGTTGACACCGATCAGATAGTTATGAAATGAAATGGTGAATGGATTGTAATTTACCTTATAGGCTATGGAGTTGTTTAAGGTTAGTGGGTGGAGGCATTTCCAGGATGGCCTTGACTTTAGTAGGGTCAACTTCTATACCATGTAAGGAAACGATAAATCCTAGGAGCTTTCCTGAGAGAACCGTGAAGATGCACTTTTTAGGTTGAAGGTGGACACAATATTTAATGAGGTGATCAAAGATGGTTTTGAGGACAACGAGGTGCTCGGCAACAAGCATTTAGATTTAGCCAAGAGATCATCCACGTAATCTTCCAATATGTGATGCATGATATCATGGAAGATGTAAGTCATAACGATGTTGATATGTAGCACCAGATTTTTAAGGCCAAAAGGCATGACTCGATAGCAAAAGGTTCCCCAAGGGGTAATGAATGTGGTCTTGTGCTGATCTTCTGGGGTAAGAAAAATTTGGTTATAACCCAGAAACCATCCATGAGTGAGAGCATCTCGTGACCCATGGTAAGGTCCACCAGTTGATCAATACTAGGCAAGGGAAAGTCATCTTTCGGGCAGGCGAGGTTGAGGTCTCGGAAGTCCATGTAAATGTGAGTCCCCCTATTGCTTTAGTAATAGGGACAATGTTAGAAATCCAATGAGGATAATCAATGGGTAAGATGAAGGAAATGGAAAGAAAGAACTAAAGTTCTTCTTTGACGAGAAGAGCAATGCGAGGGTGCATTTTCCTCAACTTTTGTTTGATAGGTTTGGCATCGGGAACGGTTACGATATTGTGGACCACTATGGTGGGGTCAATACCGGGCATGTCTACGTAAGACCAAGTGAAAGTGTGGTTATGATCTCGAGAGAAAGGAAGTGATGGCTTCTGTTCAACAACATCTAAAGATTGTCCGATCTTTAGGATGTGTGGGTCATCCTGAGTATGAATGTTGATCTCGATAGTCGATTCATTCAACATGGTTTGTGTCTCAAGAGGGTAACGACCATGAATATATGAGTCTTCTACACCAAGGTAGGTGAGTATGGATTCATCATCCTGACATTGAACGATGTTAATGGTCGGTGTGTCATCATCGATCATCTCAGGATACATGAATGGGAGAGTGGAAGGGGCCTCGCCTTCACGTTGATAAGTCAAAGGCCCCAAGGAAATGGTGTTTATGAAAAAAAAAATTTAGGAGGGATAGATTCAGGATCCATCGACTCCATCGGTGAGGGTGGTGATGAAGGTGGAGAAGGGCTAGGGTCCTCAATGAATTCAATGCGGGCTGTTTGGTAGAAGGGTTGGGGAAGCCAATACCACTACGGTCATTATGTTTGTGGGTGGTACATGGAATAATGGTATGGTGACCTTTCTCATAAAAGCCAAAACCAAAACCCTTCCACGCACAATGGTGCAAGAAGGTGTGGGTGAAATGGCGATTGGTAAGTGATTGGAAGTCAACGGAAAATGGGTGGGTTGTGATGGTGGTTCAGGTGTGTAGGTGGTAGTATCAAGTCCCCATAGGTGAGACTAGTATGAAGATGAGGAGGACCATAAAGGAGGCATTCTCCTATACGGTGATCATAATGAGGGTGTTGGTGAAGGCTTCCATACTCGTGTGGAGTAAGGAAGGTGTTGACACTATATAGGTGGTATTCCCCCAGAGTGAGGCATTGAAAAACACCTTCCAAGGGATCAGTGGTTGGTATGTGGGTAGCTGGTATGGATGATGTGTTCGAGGTCGATGCGGAGGTGGTGTTAATGGATTGGGAAGCTAATGGGTCAGCCATGGAGGTTATAGCAGTGGTAGGCATGGAGGAGGTATGTGCGGTGAAAGCAAAATGGACCGTATACTGGTAGGTGTGGGTGTAGGTGTAGGTGAAGCGGTATTGGTTGTGGAAGTAGATGGCTTGACCGGTATGAGTACATCGTTGGGTCGGTAAAGCATGTTACATGTTTTGAAAGGTGATGGGTCAGCTGGAATGGTATAAGTGTGTCCTTCGTGTTCAAACTTTACACAACGATGCAAAGTGGAGGAACACAACCCATGACATGGATCCAGGTCTACCAAGAAACAAGTTATATTGAATTCCCCCTCCAAAACATAAAACAATTCTGGAATAGTGCGGGGGCCCACACAAATGTGAAGGATGATAGTGCCTAGTGTGGAGGTGATAGCATCATTGAATGAACACAACATGACCGGATGTTTGTGCATGTAATTGTCAGGTATGCACATTTGAGAAAATGCATGGGATGAAATGATGTTAATGCTAAGCCCTCCATCAATCATCACATGGCATACCCATATGTCATCAATGTGTATAGAGATGAAGAGGGCTGGGTCTAGGTCATCATTTTGGTATGGCGCGATCTCTACCTCTGAGAAGCTAGGGAGGCCACTTGGTGAACAAGGTGAGGTGAGGATGAAGGTGGTAATTTGGTGAGGAGGCTACATGATGGGGTGTGATAATGGAGGCTACGGGTGTAGGGTCATTGGGTAAAACCTCGATAGATTGAAGAACCTCCATGAGGGCTTGACGATGGGATTCTAGGTTTGGATGAGGTCATATAAGGACATTTTGAGTGGAGATTGGTGTAATTGTTTGAGCATGGTGTGATGTGTGACACCATTAGAAATGGGGTATGTGGGGCCATGGATAGTTATCTTAGGTATGGGTGCAGATGGTATGTTGGGTATAGGATTGGTTGGTGGGTCAGCTACCTTTTCTTTACCCTTCTACACACATGTAGTGACGTGTACCATGTTGATTTGAGGGAAATTTTCAAATGGAGAGGGTGTAGGGTAAGTGGTATAATGACATGAAGGGAAAAACCTACTAGAGGAGAAAAAACCTGTGAGGTCAGTTGGGCACAATGACATTTGGGTGGTGGCGTGGCAAGTTCTCTTGATGTGAACCATGTTAATTTCAAATTTTGTGTGTGGTTCTAGGAGCTGTGAGGGTGGAGGTTGTGGTTGTTGAGTGCGTAGTGTGGGAATGGGTGTAGGTGAAGCAGGATCCTCATCAAGAAGGTCATCATCATCAAAGTTGGTTTCGGTGGGACACAATTGGATAAGGATGGTTTTCAAGGCCTTGCAGTTTTCCACATCATGCCCTGGCACATGATGGTATGCACAAATTTTGGTATCATCAAACCCCTTTGGCTTGGGTTTGAGGGGGTCATAAGGTCGGAGTGGTGGTAATGTGATAACAGAAGTCTCGAGGAGGTTGGTTAAAATTTTGGCATAGGACCCTGCTAGTGGATCACAATGGGAAGTGAATGTGGGTTTGGGTGTAGGTGTGGTTGGTTGTCTAGGGAATTATTTTTGGAAGAGTAGGAATAGGTCGAGCTATGGGTTTAGGCACCGTGTGGTTTGAGGTATCGGTTGGGTTTGTTTAGGTAGGGGTATAGTAGATGGATGGGTAGGAGGGTGTGGGGTTTTGTTTTGACTACCTTGTTGTGGGGTAGTGGGGTTTTGTTTTTGGGTTACACCTTCTTGGGTAAAGGTGATGTGGGTATACGGGGTCTAGAAGGAAAAGTAGATGGAGGAAGAGGGTGAGTTACCCATGGGGATAACGGGGGTGCTATGAAGGTAGATGACATAGGTCGTGCTTGGGGTGTGAGGGATAATGACTGAAGTGTAGTAGGTAGTGAAGCAATGGCTGAAGGTATCGAGGTATTGGTGGTAAAGAGACTGCAGGTGTGGATATGAGTCATGTTGTGTGCCTGGGTAGGTTAGAGATTTGTGAGGAAGGAATGGGTGGTTGTGTTATGGGTTATGAATGGGTGAGGGGTGCTTGACCATGTTGGGTAGGCTGAGGTCTTAAGGTAGATGGGACAAGTGTGGGTGTGATTGGTGTGGTAGGGGTATGAGGTTGATGAGTTTGTTTCTTTAGTTTGGGTGTCGAGTAGGTGTGGTTTTAACGTTGGAGGATGTAGCTAAATCTAGTTTAATAGGTGGATGAGTAAGGTTGGTGGTCGGGGTGACCCCTAAAGTGGTAATAGGTTTAGTGGAGGTAAATATTGTGGGTATGGGTTTGGGTTTAGGCATAGGTCGGGTTATGGGTAAGGGTGTGGTGTGAGTGTTAACAGATATCATGGAAGGGGTTGTGACAATAGTGGTTGTATGTGGTTTGATGGGTGGAAATGTGCTTGGGTAGATAGTGGAGGTGTCATCGAGGGATCTCTGCATTTGTGTTGAGACAGGAGTAAGAGGCACCCCCATAATAAAGCCCTATCCACATAATCCAAGTGATCGGCCAAACGTGAGAATGGCACGTTTGTGGGTGGAGTTGGTGAAGACCTAATGGGAATTCCCATAAAATGCATCTTAGAGATGGGGACTCGGCTGGCTTCAGCTTCTGTGGGTAAGAGAGCTGAAAGTAGGTCTGATTGGATGTCGGGTAGCGGATGGAGAATGCTCACCAAGAGGCAAAGGTATCCCCACCGGTCTATGATGGGTGGAAGGGATGATGGGAGTTCCTCTATGAGTGGAGGAATGGATAGGTGCTCCTCTATGGGTGGAGGAGGTAATGGGTGCTCCTCTATGGGGGTGGAGGTAATGGGTGCTCCTCTATGGGTGGAGGAGGTATGGTAGGTAAAGGTTCACTAAGTGGAGAAGCTAGGGGTGAGATGGTCTCAATGTCAGCAGAAGACTCCTCCATAGGTGATGTAGGAGATGAAGGGTGTTCTTCTATTGGTGAAGGAACAGTGACGGTTGGTTCCAATGTGGAAGGAGGATTTTGGGCTAGGATTTCCTCTATGGAAGGGATGTGAGGTAATTGAGAGGTGACAGGTACCTCGTTAAAGATCGCATGAACCTCACGAGTATGGGTATCGTGAGTGGATGTCTCACCTATTTGATTGGATGAAGGGGCATGATTGGGAAATGGTTTTTAAATATTTGTAGATTTTGGTTGGGGGGTGTTGGGATTATCCACAGTCAACTCACCTTTCTCGAGCATTTCTTGGACAATATTCTTAAAAGTGATGCAATTACCATCACTATGACCCTTCACTCGGTGATAGTTATAGAAATCTTGTTCCTTATACCATGCGGGCATGGGGCGAGTAGGGTCAAAACCAGTGTGTGGTTTTATGGGTGGAAGGGTGATGGCACCAGCTTTGATAAGCTTTTCTAAAATAAAGAGTAAGGTTCCCCAATTGGGGTATATTTTCATTGCTCTTGTTTGAATCAAAAGCTTGAATAGGTGATAGATTAGATGAGGGTGTAGCTTGATTGGATGGATGAGCTGGGCGGCCTTGAGTACCACTACATTAGCGGTGGTCCTTTTAGCCTTTGAATAATTGGTTGGTGGTTTGGAAGAAGAAGAGGTTTCATTCGAACTTGAATGCCGAATTCTTATTTCGTAATTGGATTTTCTTCTCTTCGATGGCCCAAATCTCTAACTTTCATGCCATAGTGAATGCCTCATCGAATGTTCTAAAAGTTTGGACCTGCAAGGTCGGGAGATATGTCTGCACAAGCTCATGTGAAGAGCTTGATGAGTTCAGTTTGTGGCAGTTGAAAGGTAAGTTGATTGATCAAGTTCTGCTAGTGAGTGAAAAAATCTGTGATAGATTCATCCTCATACTGACGTGTGGAATATAGATCGGTCATGGTAACTTTCTTGGCGATATTGATAGAAAAATGATCCAAAAAATCTTGGGCTACCTGATTGAATGAAAATATGGAGTGTTTGGGTAACCCACTATACCAATCTAATGCAGGTCCAGTGAGGGACATGGGAAAAGTTCTCAAAAGTAAGGCATCATCATGAGCAATCAAATAACATCCATGTTTAAAAGTGCAAATGTTGTTGTGGGTCTTCCTTACTATTGAAATGATTGAATTTTGGCATTTCCCAATGCACAAGGTATGAACGGATGGGAATGGATGGGTGAATAGGCTCATTGCAAATCTCATCATAAGTAAGAGTGTTGGGGAGCCGAAACCGATGCCTCCAGTGTTTGCATCTTATCCATCATCAATTTAATTAGGTCATTGGTGGGTTGTGATGATTGGATGCCTCTTATAACGTGAGGAGGTTGGTTTTGGGTGTATAATGGGTGTGGCATTCCAGTGTATGGGGCTGCCATGTAAGGTGGTGGAGAAGAAGGTAATGAAATAGGGGTACGTACCCGAATGAATGATAGATGAAACAGGTGGTTGTTGGTAGTATGTATATGGGGGAGGAAGGGTCATGGTAACCCTAGTGGCAATAGGGGCTAATGATTGTGGAATGGAAAGAACTACATTCTGAAATGGGGTAGGGGTCACCGACACTAGAGGTGGGAATGTAGCTACAGGTATGTGTGAGACATGAGGGATGGATGAGGTTGTGTTTGGGGTAATCGTCGAGGGTATGGTGGATGTAATGGGTGCCATACAGAGGTAACAGACATGACAGTCATGGGGGTATGAACCTAACTGTGAAATGACTGGGGTAAGGTGGATGCAGGTAGCATGGAGCCAGATGGGGCTGATGTGGAAGTGGGTGCGAGAGTCGAGGGGATAGATATGGGCATGTCATATATCAACTGACCCGAGGCATCTCGAGTGGATGAATGGGAGAGGTAAAACTGCAAGGCAACAGGGTTCTGGTCAAGGAGTCATGTGAACTCCTCATCTCCGTAGTGATATTAGTAGGCTGGATAGGATCCATGGCTGGTGATAAAATAGAAGGTGGTGAAGGACTAGGTGGGAGTGGTTGAAACGGCATGGCATGGAACACGAGGGTTCATTTTTGTCTTCGGTCAGTACCATGTGAACCAAGATCTTGATCAAGTGGGGTTGCTTCTCTCAGTAAATGGTACAAAGAACAATAGGGAAAAAAAATGGATGAAAAAAAATGGATGGGTGGGGAATGTGAAATAGGCTAACCGATGTGGTTAGGTTAGGAAAACGACGTCGGTCAAGGGTAACCACTTGCTACCACACTATAGAAAATGGACAGTGAGTAAATAGTGAAGCAGAAGGCAAAATCTAACAAGTATGCCAAATCTGGGGATGTGTAAAATGTTAATGGAAAAAGTGACAGTGACAGAGACTATGTGGAAAGTGGAAGAAAGTGAAGTGAGAATGTCCTTTTGAGTAGGTTAGCAAAAGGACCTGGAACCGACGTCAGTTGAGTTTAACCGATGGCGGTCAGAGGTAACTGATGATGGTTACTGTGAGATTGAAATAGTGATGAGAAAAAGTGGTTGTGAATTAGAATTTGATGTGGAATCAGACCCAAAATTCTGGAATGATGGTGATATGGCCCAGGCACACTCAGGTGAAGCCGGAATACACCAGCTATGATGAGGAGCATGTGCAAGGATGAACAAAAAAGTGATGAACGTGATCTTTCACCTCAAAACACAAACCAAGCAGAAACACTAAGAAAATGTGATCCTAAGAGTGCCCTTTTCTATTATGTTTGTTTAGCTTATGCTATTTAGGGACTAACACATGAATTGTGAAATAGAGTTTTTGTGAGGATGGCTTCCTACAAAGAAGGAGATCTAAAGGGTGAGGTTTCAGGTTTGTTATGGTGGGGGCGGGCTTCACTCTGAAGTATGACTCGATAGAGTAGCAGCGAGCTAGGTGCCCACTATGTCATGATCATGTGATCACCTACAACTTCTTCTAGGTAAGATGTTGTTTAAGAATGTATGTATTTGAATTTTTGTGTGGTTTGGTAAGACTCAAAGAAAGAGAAAAGGATAGAAGTGCTTTTCTATGATTCATTTGTCAACCATCAGCTGGTAATGACTTCCAGCATATAGGTTGCCCTCAATTAATGTGAGCTAATGCAAAAATCAGAATGAAATGCAATGATTTTAAAACCCAAATCGAAAATGTGAAATTGGATGACACAATAAGATGAATAGGAAGAGGGATGCTCTTTCACTAAAATGCAAAAACATGAAGAAATGATTCTTTTTAAATACACCAAAAGAAAAGTTTCCTTTAGAGAAAATAGAAAGAAGAAGTGGATTACCAGGAAAGAAATTAATGTGTACACTTTTTAGAAGGGAAACAAACACACAATTTTTTCCTAGGAATGAATGAAATGCAAGGAACCCCGATGGGTCCCACAGGTGTGCCAAAAATGTTTCACCTTTTTCTTAGATTGTTTCTTTGAATTGTTGATGAAACAGATAGGGTAACGGGCGTAGGAGGAATACCTGTTCAAATGTCGGTTGATGGGTTGTTGCGTGTGTATGACTTCCGAATCCATAGCTGACCGTGAGAGCTTCCTTTTGGCTAGGAGGAACTACCTGTAATGAAAGCAAGACCACCAAAAGAATTAAACAATATGGGCAGTGAACTGCCTAGCGTGAGCTAGATCCGGGAAGTATGATACTTCCTAGATGGTTATCAGTCCACTATTTTAAACAAATTAATGCTGAAAACAAAGTAAATCCTATTGTTATTTTGAAATGATTTAGGTATCTCACTTAAAAACACAATAAGAAAATAGATCTAATCTAACAGGCTAAGCTAGAATAGAATCCATGGGTCAAATGGTTGGTTCTGGTTCTACGCAGTCTGATAAAGGTCTCGGGTAGGTCACAAGTGAGTGAGGGTGAGGTAAAATTAGGTGGATAGGTCTCTGTTTAAGGCTGTGTGGGAAAACACAGAGACCGGTGTCGGTCAGGGGTGACCAACCGCGGTTAGGTATAACCGCACCGGTTACTGTGAGATCTGAAACATCACAAAATGGGGTTTTGGTCTCCTTTGTGATTACACAAAGGATTTGGTTAGTCGGATGAGGTATTGGGTGACTGGAATAGGTTTTTACGAGGTTTTGATGGGTCTATGGAGGTAAAAATGTTGGAGATGGTCAATAGGGAGCAAGATAAACAATGGATGATAAAATAATGATAAAATGAAATAACCAGAAAGTATGATGTTGTACTTACTTGGATTTTGTTCCTGAAAGTCTATGTGTGAAGGATGGAGGTGCTGATGATGGGTTTGAAGGCTGCAAGTGATCACCAACTAAAGAAAATATTCTGCATGGGCTGCATGCACACTCCTCTTTTGCTTGGATAGATCAAAATGTGGTTGGGATGGTTATGCAGGAGAAGATCCTCAATCTCCTTCCTTGGATGTCAGTTCTTGCTGGAATTGGCTCTCTGAAGATGTGTTATCTCTCTTGAGATTTCATTCTTGCTCATCCAATTTTTCCCAATGTTTTCCAACCTTCCAACCTTGAGAATAAGGTTGTTTTGGGGTTAAAAGGGTAACCGATGGCGGTCCGGCTTAACCAAATGATGGTTATGATTAGGGGTAACCGACGTCGGTCAAGGTGGGATTTCTAGGTTTACTAAACTTAGGAGATCCTCCTTGATTTCCTTGATCTTGTGTCATTATCCCACATTAGACTAGAGCTTCTTGTGAGCATGTGGGAATGTGGTTAGAGGGAGTGTAGGCATTGATTTTTAGGGTTTGGGTAAGTCTTAGTTAGTTATGGTAACTTGCTAAGAATAGGTCTTAGGTTGAGTTAGCTTGGTGAGGTGTCTAAGTGAAGTGTTTGTGTAGATATTATTTAAATAGATATTATTTAAATAAGATATTTAAATAATAAATATAGTGAGGATAATGCATTAATTTAATCCAAAACTTGGGGATAGTATCCATGTTACACAAATTACACTAAATGATCCATTCGAATTGGAATCCATTTAGGGGTGTTGTAATTTAGTGATAACAATTCTAGTGCTCCTAGTGGGATAGGTTTGAAGCACCTTACCACTTCATTTCATCAAGTTGATGTGTTCTTTGTGAGATTCAGCCTTTGGAGGCACATGCAAAGCACATCTGGTGACTCCATCTTGTTAACAACCCAATCTCCGGGTTGCTGCACCTTTTCTCATCCATTTCCATCCATTTTCATTCATCTTTCTTTTCACATCTTTCATTTTCTTCCATTCCATGAAGTTGTGCAATCATGACTTTGTTTCCATCTTGAATTCACACTTTTAGCAAGACAATCCACCTCCAAGTGTACTTCAAAACTCCTCCGATCAACATCATGATCAGATTGAGAATAATTATGCCTACCCATATGAGCAATGCCAAAACCAATTTGGCTATGGAGCTTATCAAGAATAAGGGTATGCACACAATAACACCAAATCTCGGATGGAGAATGTTGATCTCGATGGAGAAGATTCAAAGAATCGAGGATAACATGGTTCAAAAAAAGGCCACAATACAAATGAAAGCATTCAGACTGGGTGCAAGGCACCTAGCTCATGGGAAGGCCCTTTTCCAAGACATTATAGCCCACAGAGAAGCTTGACTTCATGGTTGAGACGCTGCCCCAACTTGCACAAGCAGTGTACTCGAGGAGATAGAGGCATATGAGAAAAGTGCGAGACAACCTTGTCAATGGGTAAGTCAGTCACCACTTCCTTATACTCCTTCATTTTCTCCTTCCCAAAATCTATCATTTCAACATGGTCAAGATTCAAGCCCATCTTCTGCCCCAAGTGTTGATTCCCCTTCTCCATCTCCCAATCTCCCATCCCATCTCAGTTTCTCTACCCTTTTCCCTTCCAAATCCAAGTCCCCTCCACAAGAGCCAAAAGCAATACCTTCCCCTCCACCAAAAATAAACCAGAAAATACTAGTGGATACCTCACCCACCACTCCTCTTGCTTTCCCAAGTCCATGTTGGGAAGAGTTTCCAAAAACCAGTGTCGGGAGAGAAACAAAAAGAAGAGCCAAACAGAGAATAAATGACCAAAATCTTTGTAAGTAAATTTGGGATAAAAATATCCCCTTGATGGTTAAGCCTACAGAGGAGGCTAAGGTCAAGCCATGAGTGGTGGCTAAGGCTTATTTTGTAGCAGCAGTCAGCAACAAGATGATCAACAATCAATTAGCTCTAAATGCAGTGTCCATGTTAGCACTTTGATTGAAGAGAATGTTGATCCAATTTAAGCCACACAATCAGTCCAATTAAGGGAAGAGGAAGCTACTCCAAATCCAAAAAGGAGGAATGCATTCTAGCTATGGAGGAGAACCATACAGCTTCTAGAAGCTTTAAGTGCAGAGCGAGCTATATAAGAACCTTCATTCTTCCTCCTACTTCATCCCCTTCGAGATCTAATTTCAAGAAGAGTTTGAGCCTTCAAAATTCATGTTTGAGGATAAGGGGAACCATGGTGAAAAAGTTACAGATCAAGAAGAAGAACAATCAACTCCAAGTCCTATTGAGAGAAGCAACTGGAAGAGATCAAATTAGAGTTGAAACTACTTGATGAAGGAATCATTATTGAAGATTTTTTGCTTTCATTTGAAGGACCTGATTTGATTGATGAATCCAAAAAAAGAATAAGAACAACCAACTCCAAGTTCAGTTAAAAAGGAGCATATGAAGGTGACCAAAACCGATACTGAGAGGCACTTTGATCATGAGCAGGTTGCATAAGAGATTATAGACCTCTCTCTCCTATTCAATCTCTCCAAAAGTCTGACTTTTTGGAAGAATTTGAACTCACTAGATTCATGTTTGAAGATGAAGCTTCATATGGTGAAAACAATGATGATTCTGAGATCAGCATGCAAGAGGGAGAGACCTTGCTACAACGAGGACAACGAAGAGTTTGATTTTCTATCAAACTTAAAAGAATGTTGTGATGAGGAGAAGCCAGTAGAAATTGCAAGTTTCTCTTCACCATCCTTCATCCTTCGACCACAAGAGCATGTTGCCATGGAAGAGAACATGCAAGCACAACCTTCAGTTTGCAACATGCCTCTTGAATCAAAGTTGGAAGAATCTGATCTTCCAAATTCCATGAAGATGTAGAGGAAGGGGAAAATCAAGAGGATGTCACCATTTCTTCCACACCATCCATCCAAGAAGATCTACAAAAAGACTCCATTCTTGAGTTAAAATTCAAATAAATTGGAAAACTTCATGGATCGGACCTTGCCTAATCATATACTTGGCTTCGTTGGAGCCAAGCGAAGCCAACACCAGTCATTCTTCCTCCTAAGCATGAGGATGAGTTTTGAAGTACCAAGGATCAGCAGTAATGCATCTTCAATCCAAATACAGAGAAACTAAAAGATGTATTTGTTTTGTTTCCAGCTGATACCTTGATGATTTGGATGGAGGATTCGCCTCTTGTCAATTTTTCATTCATTATAACAGCCATGTTTAGTTCCAAATCCATTGTATTGCTTCTAATCAAAGGAAGGGCGATACTTCTCATCACCAAGAATGTGTTTTGTTTAAAATTTCCCATCTATTTGGTTAGCATAGAGTAGTTAGGTTTGCTTTTAGCAAAATAACTGTGTTTTTCACACTGGATATCCCACTTGGGATGTGTATGATTTCATCTTTTATAGCATTTGGTGAAGATCGGCTTTAGCTTCAATGGTGTTCCAAGTGGCTCAGTGGATCAGATTTTAAAGTTTAGATCAGATTTTTGTTTATCAGCCGACTCCATGCCTAATGGATGCTTCAAGGCCACTAATATTTCACCTAGGAGGAAGGTGACCCCTATAAGTTGCCAATTGTTATCCAAAATAAACCCCCGCTTATTTTTTTCGCCGACTAAACCTTTATCTCTCCTCTAGTGCTTCAACTTCAATTTTCACATATTTTAAGTACTTAAGGATCCTTGAAAATACCTCCAACAAATAGAAAATTTCTTCCCTTTCCAAAAAGGTAAAAATTCCTTCTAACCCCTATATTTTGAAAGTAACAGTTGGGGAAAGGTTTTTCGCCCAAATTTCCAAGTTTCGGTAGGCCTTGGGGAGATTTTCTTCCAAAATGTAGACTTGTGGGGCCATGGAGGAATTTTTCCCAAATAAGTAGTTGCGGGGCTGCGAAGGAAATTTTGCCAAAATTTCCAAGAATGGCCTCATGCGGGAGGCAGAGATAATTTTTGCACTTTGGAAAACTTTTGGTGAAAAGCGCAAGTTTTCATTTCTAGCCTGCGAGCCCGAGAAGGTCGTGGACCAATGAAAAAATGACAGGTGGTAGAGCTGCGGGTTTGCAGGAGAGTTTCAAACTTTTGGCATTTTTCAGCAAAAATGGCTTAGTTTTCATTTTCCGGCCCACAAGCCTAGCGAAGGTTTCTTTCGCTAAGTTAAAAATGCAAGTGGTGGAGCCGCTGAGCTGCGGGAACTTTAAAACTTTTGGCAAACTTTTGGTGAAAGGTGCAATTTACAAATGCAAACCCACGAGCCTGGAAAGACTATTGATCAATGAAAACATGACACGTGTCGAAAGTGGCGAATAGGGCTGCGAAGATACTTTGAACTTTTTCCCCTTTTTTGCGCAAAAGGTGCAATTTTCATTTTGTGGCCCGAGGACCCGATGACCCTTCTTCAAATAGAAAATTGACAAGTGGCAGGCTTGTGGGCTTACACGGACTTTCATACCTTTGGATTTTTATCGCTTTTCGGAAAAAGGGGCGTATTTCCAATTTTGACCCACGAAGCCTTTGGGAAAAGTTATAATGGTGGAGCTACGGGGATGCAGGAGTTTTGGGTTTTTGCATTTTTCGCAAAAAGGGAGTAAGTTGCATTTTCGGGCCCGGATCCATTTTGCGAAAAATGGCATTTTTTCGAATGGATTCGCTTCAAAAATTCAAATGATCATATCTTTTGAACAAGATATCCAAATGTGAAAGCATTGGTACCATTGGAAAGATCTCGACCTCCTCTACACCACGAGAGCATAAAATATTGTTTTCTTCTGGATCTCGGTGAGTGAAAAGCTGAAAATGTCTTATTTACCATTAATGTGTGATCTGATTGCTTGAAATGATCAGATTTTGATCAATCCCACCATTTTCTCTTCTCCAGAGACATAAACATCATGAAAATCAACGGGATATCTGATTTGGTGGGTAAGGACCTGGAAAACATCTTTCACGCATTAATATGCGATCAGATTACTTCAAAAAGATCAGATTTTGTTTAGATCTGTCATTTTCTCTTCTCTAACACACAGAGTATCATGGAGAATCGATTTGATAGCTTGTGAGTGGATTTGCAGCTTTAATGGTCGGTAGATGAGATTTTGAATTTGATTTCCTTTTTCTGTCTTCTTTCCTTCTCTTTGCTTGATCTATAAATGTAAGAGCTTGGTTCATTTTTAATGTTGGACATTTTTCTCTACCTCTTCCTTCTTCTCTTCTCTCAGTAAGTGAAGTTGTGGAATTTCAGACCTCCCAGTAGCTCTGTAATACTAGATCCATCCTCTTGCCAATGTAATGCATCGTATCCAACCTTTGGAGCAATAATACGAGTCTATGGATGATTTTGACCCTCTCTCTTGTTCATTGCATCCTTTCTGATCTTTCATTGCATTTTGGTTATTTGTGCATGGTAATAGTATTACATCTTCTGATCTATGTCTTTTGGCAAAGTAGATGTTCTTCATTCCTTGGTGCATCACCTTTGTTAGTCTAGGTTTTATTTTCCTGCATTTTCTTAACTCTGTCTCCTTGGAAAATTAGAATAGGTTTTAGGATTAGAAACCTCTGCAATCTGAATGCATGCACCTGAACAGAGGAATAAGAACCAGCTTTCTCTGGAGGTCTATCCCAAGTAGCAAGTCCCACAACTTGGGGATAGTACCCATGTTACACAAATTACACTGAATGCTCCATTAGAACTGGAATCCATTCAGGGGTGTTGTAATTTGGTGATAACTTCCTAATGTTTCAAACATATTTTCTTCCTCTAGAGGCTCAATCACAAAGCACAACCTAAAAACACATGCAATTCCAAGATCCTACCCGAAATATCATTCGGATTGACCATATTTGATTAGAGGATCATTTTTAAAAGTTCCCTAAACATCCCTAAATGGTTTCAATACAGAAGATCATCTTGAGATCTTTCTAACGACTGTGAGAACGTGGCAAACGGACATCGGGAGCTCTAGTTATGTCCGGTCAAAGTTCAGTCAACGGAAAGTCAACTCTGGTCAATTGGTCAATATTGGACCAATGGCACTGCGACACGTGGTGAAAAGGAAAAAGGGATTTGTTTGTTGGTTTTCGATCACCAGTCTTCGATGAGCGTAAAAATGGTGCACGGGAACAAGAGGCTCAACTTTTATTACGGAGGGGAGCCCACCACACCGTGTGGACTATAGTATTATCACCGACGTGGTGGGTCCACAAGCCACCACGTGGCTTGCCACCACTCATCGAATTGCTCAATTTGCCTATCAGAGATGACAAGTGGAATATATGCTATTTACTTGAGTTAATTATTTCTATGCCACATTGTATGGGTTGAAATTATATTATCTTGGTAAGTCCACTTTCCAAATGCCACACATACATATATATATTATAATGTTTATACATTAATATAGACCACCACATGCTATCGCCAAACTTCCACGTGGAGAAGGAGGATGAAGCGGTGGTTGGGGGGCTAGGCCCATGCGTGGAATGTTCCACGTGAAAAATGGTGAGAGTAAGGTTTATTAAACCTTACCCAAATTTAATGGCGCCAAATGTGGGATATCCCACATAAACATAGCAAACCGCCCCACTTCACCCTTAGCCACTCAATTGGGATTTTATCCCATTAAAAAATGCAAATCGGCTCCATTTGGGATTTAATCCCATTAAACATACAAGCCGCTCCTTATGGGATTTTTATCCTATTTTAAAATGCAACCCAAATATTATCCCATTTTTCTATGTATGGGTAAGGCTAATATTAGCCTAAGGATGATGTTAAGTCCATTATTTTTGGGCCCTAAAAATGTATAAATAGGGTACCTATTTCATTGTAATGGACACACACAAACTCAGAGACAAGCTCATTCCTAGAGCTCGGAGGCGAAGTCCGAGCCAAGAGGAGAATGAGAAATTGTTGTGTGAAGACCTAAATTATTTAGGCATTATTATTTTGATTATTATTGACCTATTATTTGTTAGGCAATAATAAATTAAATATTTGTGGCTAGGAGTTATTCAAACTACCTAGTCGAACCATAGCGCCACACCAATTACTTGCAAAATCCTCGGATTGTCGATCGAGTGCTAGCTTCGCATTGATAAGCATCGGGAAGGCTGATCGGGCCGAAGGAGATTGTGCATCGTGAAGGTGAAGAACAATTTGACCGATCATCAAAAGTTTTTGAAGAACTAGTGTACTAATAGGCAAGTAAAATTCCATTAGGTTTTCTTGTGAAAGTACTATTGAACTTACAAGTTTTGACTAGTGGAATGGTTCGACCACGAACCCGGAGACATAGGCGATCACCGAACTCCGTAATCAATCTGCGGTGCAATTTTCATTATTGTCTTGCATTATTTTAAATTGATTACTTAAAAGGAGAAAATCATCGGCAAATAATTAAAGCCTATAAGAGTCGAGAGATCGTAGTAATAATCTAATTATTTTCGATCAATATTTGATTGAACATTCTATAATAAGATCTTTAGTTTTATACAATGCTCCACTGAAGTTGAAGAGAAATTGATGGCAGGAGTGTACATGTTTTTGAACAATTGTGAAAATTTCTCCTCAACATGTTCTAACGAATGCCTTTGATTTTTCTCATTTACAAGATCACAAGGGATCTCATCTATGAACTCCTAAATCAAGGTGAGTGAAGTGAAGGCTTCATTGCATACACTCTCGTAATGGATCATAGAATCCTTGAGAAGTGTCTTTCTTGATTTGAGATGTAGACACCAAAGAAATCATGTCCCTCGACATTCAAATTCAATAATTCCTTCAATGGATAAAGTTGAAGATTCCATACTTGTCATCTCTTGTAGACTAGGAAATATCTCATCCAAATTTGATATGTTAGAAACAAAAGTTTCCTTGAAAGAAATAATTGGATCAAGATATGCATTAATATCTGCATGGAGCTTAATGGATGCTTTGATCATCTCTCCACCAAAAATGAGAATCTTTGAAAGCCAAGATTTAGTGACATGGCCCAATGTGTTTATTTATTTTGACAAATTGAGATTTTCTTCATCAAGGGAAACCACTTATCGAATACTAACAAAGTGGATGATATGGGATTTATCGATGTTGAACATAATCCACCAAACTAAGAGTTATGAGATTTATATTTATCAATCCTCTTTAGCACAATATCCATTGAATCTCGGGCCATCGCCATGTCACTTTCCAATGTGGACTTTCCAAGACCAAGTCCTGGAAAATTCATAATCAATAGATGGCATGACATCACGGTCCTTGTCCACTTGTGGATGTGAAGATCTGCAAACCTATTTCCATCACCATCCACCATTATCTGGGAGAGCACTTTAGGCTTCTTTGGAATGATGTCATTCAAAAGATTGAAAATTGCATCGAATTCAATATCAATTGGTTTGACAACCCTCTTCCTTTTCTTGATCTCACAATCAACCCAAAAAGGAGTATCCTTCACCACTTCCGCATACATAATCCTAGAGTCCGAAGCAACATTCCCATTATTCTCAACATCATTAGATTCTACAAGAATCCTTTCAAAGACCTCGATCTCTAGAAAAATAATGTTGATATCAACCTCTTGAACATCAGGGAGACTTTGAGAAATATCTTCGTGAACTGTAGGTTCAGAAGAGTTTAATATGTGGAATACTTACATTTGAGTGGACTCTTGAGGAAGGCACGAATGAGGATTATTTTTATGAGCTTCTTCAAACTATCAACAATGTGAGTAGAAGAATCTCTTCCTCAAGTGGAAATTCCCAATACATGCTTTCTTTCTTTACTAGGGCTAGGACCCTTAAATATTTCACCTCACGAAAACTTGTTTGGTGAAGTTGTTTTTGGAAACCATTCCTTTCTTGCTTGATGCGTATGGGTAGATGACACATAGGTTGACTAAGAAGAAGCTTTGGTCGACCTTGGAGACCTCCTCCAGCTTAGAAATTTTTGTAACCACGAGGTATGATCTTGGATTGATGGTAACTTTGTAGGTTTTGTTTCATAAAAAGATATGCTTCTTTCAACAATCGGTTGATTCTTGTTATCAAGAGAAAATTCATCTCTTTTGGTCCAATGAATTTGGGGAAATGGAGAAAGGAAACGACATCATACGAGGGATCAATAACGTCTTCATCATCACCCACTAATGAATCTGAGGGTTTCGATGTAAAATGCCTTGATCTGAGAAAGGGTTAGGAGGGAAAACTCTTTCCTTATCACTTAATGTTCGTTTCAAAAGGTAGCCCGAAATCTTCCTGGTAGGGTTTTCATCATACTTTTCCCCAAGAATTTTTGCATATATCCGTTGATATCAAATCGAATCTCTTCACATATGGATGAATAGTGATGAGGGATAACACTTTCTCCATGAGTTTTGCAATGAAGATATTTTGACATTGGTATTCCCAATTTGGATTGGGAAATGAATTCTGAATGATGCTTGTCACATTTGAAAAGTAGTGAACTTGGAATAGTTGTCACGCAAGATCCTTCAATGCTGAATTTTAATCGATGTATTTAGGAAGCTTCTATGGATTACCCATAAAGCTGCTCACATGAATTTAGGAAAAGGATGTAAATTTAATAAACCATGTTCCCACTAGGGAAATGACATCCATGACATCTTTAGAGAATCTTTCCTTTGTATTCTGATTCAAGTTTCAAATCACGTGGAAGGTGAATGCATCATTAACTCTCCTGAAATGATGAGAGATATTTTTGAAACTTAACTGTGGATAATAATGGAAGACATTATTTGATGGACTCATGACTCCTTTCATTTCTATCCCCAAAAAATAGCTTCCTTCTAGTCAAGTATGATGTCATATAGAAACATCCAGTCATTTTCACTTTAATCAATTGTTTGTGAAGAGTATCACTGATGATGGTGGCCCAATCCAAAAAATATCTCTTGGCAAGGATGATATAGATAAAATGATAAATCCATGGGTGGAAAATAATGGCAGAGGCTATACGAAAGACTCGACTCATGAGAGTGATCATGTCCCTGATTTCCTCCAAGAGCTCAGCGTGGTATATTTCCTTAGGAAGCCCATCAACTCGAGGCCTCATGGTCACTAGCCTGTTGTTATTAACCTTCTTACTCCATCCGAGGGGTCCTTCATCCCAAAAATATTGTTCTAACTTTCGAGTGATTTCATAGTTCTTAGGGAAGTCGATCTATCGACCAATTCCCAATGTTCTCTAGTGTGATTAAGAGGAAAGGCTCACAATTATCTTTATAAATTCCTCATATCTTTGGAATCATAATGATTTGCGCAATCGATGATTATATCTAGGCATCAGACCGAAATAGGAAATGTCATTGTTTGGGGTAGACCTCTATGGTAGAGTGTAGCTAAGAATATTGTTTTTCCTTCAACTTTCACCGATCACAAAATTGTTGCACATTGATGTGGCCAAGATTTGTATCGGTGATATTGTCTATGATGAAAACTTGATGGAAGTGGGAGGAATGATTCCTTGAATTTGTACTTGAGCGCAGACTTATTTGATTTCTCCACTGGCTTCCTTGATTTTCCTACAGATTTATTGGATTTTTCGCCATTATGAATTTTACAGAAAAATGACTCACCATGTAAAACAATGTAAATGATGTTGGGTCTTAGTCTCTGAACCACCGTTAACACAAGAAAAATATGGCTTGTTTAATTTTAATTATTATTATTATTGTTGTTATTTTAAAAATAATAATAATAATTGACCCCAAATTACAAAAAAATTTTAAATGTCAATACAAACAAAAATATCGAGACTAAGATCGAATTCCAGATTGGGAAACAATAATAATATTATATTTTTTTATTAAATTCTCCCAATTATAATGAATTCGCGTAGGATCAACTTTAATATTTTTAATTCACTATTTCTCCGTCTTGCTTGATTCAGTTGCTTTAGCATTAAGAATTGCTTTGATTTTCAGCAAATACTTTGAACTTGCAATTTTCTTGCACTGGCATTTGAATGCGTGATATTATTTATAGCCCAAATTTCCTGGAGAGCTCCTACGTGAATACTTGAAACTTCTTTATTTTTGCATGAATTCACTCTTATGATGTATTCTCTCTCTTCCCAACCTTGGACTATAATTTTATTGCTGCATTGAATTTTGTATCCTTTTGGCATGGCAAATGCTTCTTTCTTGCTTGCGTGGAGATATTCTTTGCACTGGTTTCTCTTTTTTTTTGGCAAATGCGTGGGAAGCTATTTCTCTTCAAAACCTATGTGAGTTGTTTTATTTACCAATGCTTATATAGCTACGTTGATTTTTTTTAAAATCTCCATGAAGAATTCGTTTTGTTTTTCTTTCTCTCCACCAATGCGTGGATCTGTATTTCTTTGCCTTCTTTTTGACTAATGCGTGGACTTGGTAAATTTATTCTTATAATGCTTAGAAACTAGGCTTTTGCATGGAGAATTTCCTTCTATTTTGGCACAGATCTTTTCCCTACAATGCGTGGCCTCTCTCTCAAACTTTTGCATTGAAAAATCTTCCTTGTTTAGCGTGAAATACCTGTTGAAACGTGGAGTTTTGTCTTTTCCTTAGCGTGATAAATTGTTTTCATTCATCTCTGCCTACGTGAGAATTCTGAACTGCAATATGGACTCCTTGCCTTGTGCAATGCGTTGGAATTTTGAACTAGCTTTGTCTTGTATTTGACCAATGCGTGGTGGAATCTCCATCAAGTTTCAATGTTGGAATTTCTTTCACCTTTTTTTTTTTGGCACATTGACAACTGCTTTTATTCCAATGTGTGGAAATAGTTTTTATTTAATATTAACCTCTAACTACATTTTTATCTGCTAAGGCATGGGTTTTTCTTCCTCCTGTGTATTTCCTTTTCTCCAATGCGTGGTGAATCTATTGTTGCAATGCGTGGAAACTTTGATTGGATTGGGTTATTGATGTATCCTTTCAACGTGAATGGAATGGTTTAGCAATATCATGGGAAAATTGATTGACTAAGTTTAATTTGGAAAACTCTTACATTGAAACCTCATTTACTTCTGGTTTATTTCCTGAGGATGTGATAAAAATATTTCTCTGAAATGTTCCTTCAGAAGAAATAAGAAGAAAATTGGAAAGCTTTATCTTTGAATCTTCTTCACATGACTTTTTCCAATAGTCTTTCATGGAGAAAAAATAAAGAGGATTAAAGAAGCTTCCCCGTAACCATTTCTTTACTTCTGTTGTAATAACCAATTTCCCTTTCTTTGGGTAGTGGGCATTAATTACCAGGGAAATATGGGAAAAAACTTAATCACTTGCCCATGACAATGGCAAAACAGTTGGTGATTCCCATCTTATTTCCTCATGTGGGAGATTGGGATATTTTTTCCATTTTGCCAACTGGTTGGGTTGGCAATCAGCAGAAGAAATCCCACAAGGGGAAGAAAGAAGAATTTTCTAGGAAAGGGGAAATCCAGTCTTTAAAGCCAATTTGGCATCCCCAAATCGAAGCGAATTTTATTTTTCCCAGCAATAAATAAAAACTTGTCAATTGATTTTTAACAAATATTTATTTAATTAAAAACCCCAAAAATTAATACAATTATTTTTATTAAATAAAAGGGTAATAAATTATTTACATTATTTACGACATGGCATGGTGGAGGAATTCTCACCTTAAACGGATGAAACAAAGACCAAAATGACCACGAGAATAAGGTGATCACGAGAGGGCAATAAATCATGCAAATGAAATTTTTAATTTTTTTAAAAATTTGCATGCTTATTAATTTTGCGAAGTCAAAATTAGCTGATAACACATATATGGCTCAATATATAGCACATTTGTACTTCAAGCCTTAAGTGACACCTTAATTCAATGAACCCTGCTCTATACCCTTGATCAGAGAAAAATAAATCAACAAAATGATTCCAATCAAAGAAAACCCTAAACTTTCTTTCTTTACCAAAACTGACTTTGTAGGCTTCTTAAGAGAAATGTTGATGGATGAAATTGGTTGGGAGAAACTCAAAAATCCCCAAGATAAAATAAAACTTGATTTGGGTACCCATTAGGCCCCTTGAGCTTCGTACCCAATATTTTTCTCCAACTCCCAATATAAGTCCCTTTCAACACCTTCTCCTTCTCAAGTTAACTAACTCCCTAATAGCCCTACTCTGAGGGTTTTCCATGCATAAATTTTGTTCTAGGATGATTTGAAACAAAAAAGGAATTCTTAGACACCCATTTCCATGTTTTATCACATTGCAAAGTTTCATGGTCAAAATCTAAACATAAAACCATTTTCTTGTAATTTGTTTCTTCTAATTAAGTTTGATATTGTAGCAGCCCTCCTAGATCTAAGACCGTCAACTATAACTGAGTGTATAGAGATGATCAAGCCCTATTTACTTTTAAATATATGATTATACTCTTTGTAGATAATTTCTTATCAATTTAGGCCTCCAACTCTTTAATTTAGTCCTCCAAACAAGGGAAATGTTTCAAACCCTAACTGTAGGTCTCGTGTTAGTTCTGGTAATACATAAAACCTATGTCTTATAGCTGCATAATCCCAATGCCTCAATTTTTTCTACAAGTCTATATCCACCTATTTCTTCTTCTTGTTCTAATAGTGGATTTTAACCAACGAGTAAACTGCAAGTCTCTAGTTACTTACTCTGCTAAACAAGTAGAATCATGGTTTCATCAAGCTAAGACACAAACATACCAAAACCAAAGTTTCATGCATAGATATGTTATCTAACCTCCAAAAAAGTTTCTATACACCCTAAAAATGATCCTTTCACCAATTCATTACCCAAATCCAACCAAGTATTGCTCTAATCATGCAAGCCTATCCAAAACTCAACTTGACAAGGTTAAAACAAAATTATACTTTAATGGTTTGTATAATATCAAACAAGCAAAAAGTTTCTAAGATCAATACCTGAAAACACCTTCTTGTAGTTTTCCAAGGTGGAACTCAATACAATAAATGATTCTTTTGATGTAATACAAAATATTAAGAAGAAATGTCTTACCAACACAGACTATTCATGCCCAAAACAGAGTTTCATTCTCCATCCTTAACATTACTAACCAACATACTCATATGTAGAGTTATATTACATTGAAATCATTAATAATGTGCTCTTCACACCTTGAATCAACACACAGAGGAAAAATATTCAAACTTTTTATTCAAAATACTAAAATTTCTCACTTAAACCTTATCCATCTTAGTTCATTTGCAAGAGTTACAATCCTCTTTACACAATATTCTTGATGTAACTTTTGTTCTCCACATTTTCTCCCATCTCTCATGCTCTCATAGCTCTTAATAAGATGAACTAACTCCTATCCTCGAGCCTCCATCCTTTTCACACACTTTTTAACCCTAAATAACTCTTGCATAATTCTAAATACCCATCCATAACAAAAGGGCATATTACATCTTTATCATTTATTGACTCAAATTTAACTCTAGGACTTATCTAAAATATATCTAGACACACTCCCATCCACCATGTAACTTTTCATAAACTTGACAAGATAAAACTTCACTTTTACATGCTTAGGAGATTTGAATTAGAAAAAGTGGGAAAGCTTATAATTTGAAAATTTGAACACCTAAACTCATCTTAGCTCTGTGAAAAGTAACCAAGACCTTCTCTAATGACTAGCATGACATTATATCAAACTACCTTGATATCATGAACATGAAAAGAAGGATAATTTGAAATTTTGAGTTTTACTTGATGTCACTCACTTGTTTGTGTTCTTAAACACTCATTCAAACCTTGTAGTGTTATCACACTTCAAAGGAGGAAGGACATTGCAACCACCTCATTTCAGTCCAACAGGTGGCCACATGACAAGAATTCCATTTAGTGAGAAATTCTTCTATATACATGGTAAAGACCTATTTTAGTAAGTGAAAGATAATCACAAAATGGTTTAAGCATCATGGAGTTGATTTTTGATCACTATGGTGAATTTTGGAGGCCTAGAAAATTAAGAGAGTGATCCTCATTCTTGCCTTATAATTAGAAGAGAGAATCCTATTCCCATCACAATGCAGATATCATAACAATGTTCCTAAACACTTAACTCATCAGTTGAGGTTTTAGAAACATTATTTCAACTCATGGTAACTCATTTTTACCACTTTTTCATGTTAGAAGTTTCGTCATTCAAAAACACAACTTGGGGTGTTAGGAAGGTGTTTTCAACTCACAAAATTTGGCCACATCCTCATGAGATCCTCACCCATGGTAAACAATAGTCTATTTATGACAATACCCATTCCAAGAGGTTCAAAATTTACAAATCTTCACCTATCACTATGTGGTTACCATCTCTCTGGAGCTTACAAATTTAGGGCCATTTTTATCTGGAACTGAAAGAAACAACTTCACTGTTTTGAAATTATTCATGAAACCTTAAGTATTATATAAAAATGGATGTTCCAAATATGTAGGGGATTAACATATCTTTCCAATTCCTATTTTATTTCTTCCTAACTCCTTACGGAGCTCCCGAAATCATCCAGAGAAGTCAGATTTCACCATTAGAGTGTTTGTTCCCAGCACCTAAAAACCCGTTATTGAGCAGATTGTCCTTAAATGAAAAAACATTTCCTATATCTTCCTAAATTACCTCCAAAACTTCCATGATTCCCCAAAATCACCTCTGGATGCTTAATATATTTCTTGAACTCTCCCAGAGGGTGTTTGATTAGCTCCAAAATGGCCAAAAATGACCTTTGTAGGCCTCTGGAGGAAGTTATCTTCCATCAAATCACACTGAACTCATCAATCATCTTATTCAATCATCCTTGCACCTTGAAAAAAACTTAAAAACCTTGTTAATAATTTTTTATAATACAGGTTGAGAGTGGGACTGAGGTAGGATGGTCAGAGGAAGGACGTACTAGTGACTGGGAAGAAAAAGATTCAACTGTGGGCTTAGTTGTCATGATCAAAGTTTCAATTTTTCATGCTATAAATTTTGCATGATAACACCCTCTTACCACTTTCACCAAATTCCTTTTTTACAATGCATGAAATTATTTCATTGGTGTCTTGTCCATATATGAATTTATTTCAACGGTGTCTTGGCAACAACACAAAAGGATATCTAAAAATCATTTCTCTTAATGTTGATGTAGATTTGATTGCTTATGAAGTATGTGGCACTTGAATCAACCTTCCTACTCCTACACTGGGGTGAGAATGCAACTAATTTAATTAGCATAAATATTGATGAAAGTACTGAGTTTCTTTTTGCATAGAAAGAAAATGAATGTGTGGAATATTTTGCACATTTTCACCTATTCCTACCCTTACTTTTGTTGAGTGTTATAAATATATAGATGTGATGTACTCTTTTAATTTCTAACTCTTCAATTTATGTCTTAATATTCTATTTAAAAAATGGAGATATTATGGGGTTTTTAGATAGATCATCTTCTTGCCCACACCTTACTATTGTTAATCTATATTATAAGGATCAAAGGATTATATACATGCACCAACATGGGAACCAAGGTCACTCCTTGCATTGTCTGATTGTGAGGATTTCTCAGTGGTCCTCTTAAAGATGCATGTCGTATGCTTGTAAAGTATGTAGTCATCCATAGTATGATTCTAACATATTATAAGACAAAATCAATGATTCAACTCCATGTTCATGGGAAAATTCATGAGTCCACATATTTGATCAATTGTTGCTACCTTTGGGAGTTGTGAGGTTTGTAAGTTATAATTTTGAAACATCTAACACTCCTACAAATGTCAATAAAGAATCCAAAAGGCCCTAAAATTGAAGTAATGACTATATTATTTCCCCAAATAGACATCGATTGTAGAATTTAAACCCTAAAAGCTTTAGGCTGAATGCTGAAATCCTGAAAAATACCTACGTACTAACTAGATTAGAATATGAAAAACTATCTTTTAAACCGTGAATTATGCAGTTGTGAGACTAGTTCCATAAGGTGCAGAGCGACCTTGATTTCTTATATTTACTCAAATAAATTTAAAGTATAAGAAATAATAAAGTATAAAGATTAATAAATAAAAACTTAAAGATTTTCTTGTAAATATATCCCTCCTAAATGCACATATACAACATCGCTAAAAGGAACATGCTCACGTTATAGCGCAATCATGTTATAACAAAAATATGTTTCATCTTCTATGGATTTGAAATTCCCAATCCATAAGATTGTATTTGCCTTGGATATCCAAACCTAAGGTTTAGACTGTGTAATTCTGTGAATAAATCATGTGTTTTACAAAACAACATCAAAATCTCATGTGTACACCCCAATATCTCATGTGTTATAACATAATATTCCAAAAAAATATTACGACGTCAAGCTTGGTTTTACCTTGGTGACGATATACTTCTTTCTAAAATCTAAAATTAGTTTAAGGCTTTCATCCTTAATTTCTTTTACTAGTGCCTTATTTTCTTTTCGATACGTATGCATATGTTTTTTTGTACACAATTAATGAGTTTTTCATCTAAATTTCAAAAAAGGTTTTGTTTAAACTGCATTCTATGTGCATTAAAAAATAAAAAATTGACTATTTTTCTCAAAGTTACTTGGGTGTACACATAAATATGCATTTTCAAGATGCATGCACTTTGAAAATTAGTTAAAAATTATATATTCATCCAAAAATTATAAAAAATTAGTGGTACCTCATACATGATCTTAGCTAACTTTCTACTAAAGGGATTTGAATTTTTTTATAGAACTCAAAAAATGGGGGCGCACATACAATAGGTTGTTATCTTATTGACAAAAAAATAGACATACTTTGTGTACGCAGCACATTTGACTTTCTTAATCTCGACCATTTTTGAAAAAAAAAAAAGTAGTTAAGAAACTAAATTCTGAGCACTATGTTTCATATTTTTATCACATTGTCAAATTTTGAGCATATTCATGCCAAATTATTAGATGAAGTTCAGGTTTTGCTGATTTCAAGAAAAATGTGGCCACTTTTGACCCCTTTTTGGTCCCCCATTTCCATGTGCTTACCCCTCAAGTAAGTTTTTCCTAATAAGATAATACTAAAGTAGGGTGAAATGTAATGGTTTTAGATCTTGGACTACGAAAACATAAATTTTTATTGCCAAATTTTTAAGCAAACATGACATTTACAAGACTCATGCCCACAACTCAAAGGGCAGTTGAAAAGGAAAAAAGAGCATGCCCTTCCAAACCCAAATCATGAAAACCCTTTCCTCGATGAGGATAATCCAACAGATCAAGACTTGGTACCTGACGCTGATCGTAGAGGAATGCAAATTTCAGATTTACAAGTTTCCACGAAAATAAATACTAATGTCTTGACTCAAGGAAGCCCTTGGAGGAAGGAGTAAGATTTGATGGATTATTTGTTAGGGGAACCAAGAGATTTCATGAAACAAATTCCTTAGAATGTGATAAGGATCAAGGTCGTCTTATGATTGATGAGGTTCAACATGCTATTGTGGGCCCTCCCATGAGGGTTGGGACGAAGTGGGAAAACAAAAATGCAAAAAGGGTGGATTGAGCCTGAATATGTTTAAGCGAATTATATATACCATTGTAATTTTGTAAAAATGAGAATTGCACCTATTTTGATGACATCTTCTAGGTTAATTCCCTGTTTTTTTGTGTTGTGGGTCTCTCCAAATTCTTTTACGGTCGTGAATCTATCCCAATATCCTTTTTATTGTGACACCTTTTATAATAATATAATTACAATGGTTCCAATAAAAATATAATGTCTCACAATTTTTTTCACATAAAAGTATACTTGCTGTGACAAGGTTATTTGTTGATCTCCTTTTATTTCTTATGGTTTATAATTTTTGACTTATGTAAACACTCCCCAACTTATTAACAATCCTATATGTATGATTTGTAATGAAACAAAAAAATTCTAAACATTTTACTTTTTTAATGTTTTATATAATAACTTTTTATTAAATATTTGGGATGTGTTGTTGAATTAAATATTCAATGAGGATGTGTTTCCTAAAGATCGATAAATAATTCTATAAATATTTGTATTAATGCATTTATAAATTTTTATAGTAACACATCCATCTTTATAAAATAAACCACTATTGAAATTATATTTTATGTATTTATTTCAAATTAAACATATAATTCCTCGAAATATCTTTTTATTATTTTATAAAACATGTATTATTTTACTGTTTACACCGAAGGCGTTCCCCCTATGGGAAAGGCCCTTGCGGACATTTCTACGACTGTATTGAATTTGACGATTTGATGGTCGTCTTGACGTTTGTGTTTTTCTTCCCTATTTTAAATTTTTTCTTCTATGTTTAAATTTTTTTTTAATAATTAACAATTTTAATTAAAAATAGAAAATCAATGAGCTTTATTATTAATTTTTAGCACATGCATGACGTTTGTGTTTTTCCTCCCTATTTTAACTTTTCCTACTATTTTTAATTAAAAAAATTAATAATTAACAATTTTAGATTTTTTTTTAATTAACTTTAGCTAATAATTTTGTTTTTAATAATTAACAATTTTAGATTTTGTTTTTAATTAACAACTTTAGCTAAAAATAGAAAATCAGTGATTTTTTTAATAATTTTAAGCATATATACCCAAGTCACAATGAATCCCCAAACTAATTTTCAGAAAATCAGTGAGCTTTCTATTATGCTTTGATACATGTTTAGCATTGAAATAGGCTGCGGATTACTCTAAGACTCCCATCGTCCATTGTCATTTGAAGCCCACAAGCATTTTTCTGGGCGATGATTTTGAAGCTCATGTAACGGTACAGGTAACTGTTCAACCTCCTTGCTATGAATTAGTTGCTTGTATTTTTATTTCATTATCAGACTTAGAATAATTAATGCCATCGATTTGTCTCTATGAATCTCTTGACAGCCATTTAGGCCACAAAGAGCCCTCAAGCTCAGTTAGTGTAGGACCAACTGAACTTCTTTTATCTCCTCTCCAATGGAAGCAGAGGACATTTGTAGATGTAGAGTGAACTTTTCCAACCACCTGATAGAAAATTGAATAAATTTTTGCCTGCAATTTCAAAAACGTGTTTCATTAGGAAGGTTCTTTTTTAAATTTCTAGAAATATAAATCAAGGGCAAAGGAAGAAGAAAACGGAAGTAGAAAAGACGATACCAATTTGCTTGTCTCCAGCTTCTATTATGTGTGAAGAAGTATTATTGAGGAAACCCTAATTACCATATACCTGATGGCTGTAATTGTTCTTTCCAGATAATTATAATGGCCATTTAAAAATGAAATAAATTTACATGGTGTTAGACAGGACTTTGTTGGTAAATTTTGTTAATACACTGCCTCTAGCTCTAACTTCAAGTTCAGATTCTTAGCTTAATTTGTTGTGACAAATCCGTCAATTAGTATTCAATTGTAATTTCCTCTATTAATTGGGCGGTAAGAATCGCCCTCATTTATTGAATTGCTTACTAAATCTATACATACACCATGTATACTTGCTTAATGTTTTTCAAATACTTAATTTTTATCAACCTTGAGCTTTCAAGATGATATGGAAACTTACCTTTTCAAAAATTGTGTCCTTGGAAATGATGTAATTTATACTTCAGTTTCTTGTTTGTTTACAAAATTGTATCGCTTTTATTGATTTTCATCAACTTAATGGCCATTTACAGTCCCAACAGGTATGTAATCTATATTAGTTTTCCAGTCCCGATTCTTTGTGCCATATAGACACTACCCTTATTGGTCAAAGGAAAACTCTGATGATTGTGAAATTCAATAGCGGACTGTGTTTTAAGGAAAGATCGTAGCATTTTCAAGTGCACACAAACTGAGATTTTACTCCAGTTCTGGTTAACCAGATTTGTAAATCTGTCATGAATTCTGTGGCTAAACGCTTGTTTGTACAAGGATTTTCTGACATTTGTCTTTATATGATTATGTTTTCTACTAGATATTGGACTACATAAGAAATTTCTAAATGGGTTTTGAAGTAGTTTATCCATCATGTAGGTTTGCACGGTTGAATTGTTGACCAGTGAATGGGCTGTTTACCAACTCTTTTGGATTTTTTTCATTAGTTGGTCAACAAGTCAACCTAGCAAACTTATGTGATCTTTAGGCTGAGCTATTTACTCTTAACATTTTTAATGTTCCACACGAGAGCTATCTTTATGGCATCACCTAGGTGATCAGTTTCCTTTTCTTGTTTGCATACTTTGCATGTTGGGGCTCTTGGCAATGTTATTTGATAGTTGTTTGAAACTATACTTCTCAGTTATTTATCTGTTAAGAAGTTTCCCTCAGTTGAGTGTAATTGATTTTGTTTGAATCATTCAACTAACAAACCCATTTAAAATGATTGTTATTTGCATCTTGTAGGTTTAATAATATCGACCTGATAAACAAAACATTGAAGTTGCTTACAAGGAAAATAGATTTGGGAAGAGCATCAATAGTGATCTTTTGACTAAATGAAAATGTGTTACTAAACTTTAACTTGGTGATAAAAATTTGATGTGGGGTTCAAACATACAACTCAATAAATTATGAAAAAAAATATTATAATAAATTTCAAAATCTTCCTAGAATTTTACTTCTTGTACAATATATAGGTGATGACTATTCTCCTGATAGAATGCACCATGCCCCCATAGAAGACATATATGCCTACACTTGGGTGGGTCCCACGGTCAAGTGTCATATTGTGCTAATTAGGTGAATTTCAAGTTTATGGATGTAAACTAAAGCTCAAAACTAAATGGGGAAATATTATTTTTGTAGAGAAACCTTTGTGCAATTTCTTCTAAACCATAATAAAAAAATTACAATTTACTATCTTCTTATGTATGGCCTCTACTAATATACAATTTTTAATAACTCTTTATAATCTTTTTGGTTTTGTTGTATTATAACTGAGAATGAAATTGAAAATAGAGATTAATCTTAATGGAGGAGTCCCTCCTTTTGAATTCACAGATACATTTAGTTTTATTAACTTCCTATTTCATTTTTTTGCAGGATATTTGTGATTCTCTTTCTTTGGTGGTAAAGAAAAGAGTGTTGTCTCTAGATGAACTTCGTGGTGGTTTCCAATACTAATTGAAGTATTTATTCAATTGTTTTGTTTATTGCATGTTATGGACTAAAAAATTATTGTAGAGAGTTTTCATGTTATTTGGTTTGGATTGTTCCATTTATATTTGTAGTTGGCTCCAATCCTTTTCCGAAGTGACATGTGGGGGCACGTGCCTTCGTCAATGACAAGATTCATTATGTGCTGAGGGGCTCATTCCCCAATGAGGCCATTTCGAAGCATCCCAAGTTGGATGTTAGACTGATCAACGACAAGGATTTTAAAGCTGCCCATCATACCTAAGAACATCTTGGTGGACTAACATACTTACTAATATGATGCGAGATAAGTAACACAATTTCCCTCCCCACAAAAGGATTGACATTAACTATGCCTCACTTGTAGAGGGAGGAATATTTTAAGCGTATTCAATGTGTTGTTAATGTTTTGCATTGCAGGAAACCAAAACCACCTAAAACAGTGATAGCCGAAATGATCAGATATCGCCTCCACCTGATGCGAACATCCCCAATTTTTCTCTCCAAAATCCGAACAATTGGAGATCATTCACGAGGCTTCTATTTGATTTATGATTCCAATGAAGATGCACTGAAATATGAACCACCCCACAAATTGAGGAGAATGGGAATACCAATCAAGGCATCTATAAATGGACAAAAATACAAGAAACGTGCTAAGAAAATTGCACAAGCAAAAAGCAAGAAATTTGATTTAAAGAAATAGCTTGTAGTGGTTAGTTTATAAGTGTTTGTTTATAAGTGTTTCAAAAGCTAAGAACTCGTACCCAAATAATTCCATGTATGCATTGTGGAAATATATATCGGACATAGAATCAAACTTTTTAAACACATGTTCAGTTTTTGTAATCCAACAACTATGGATTTCGAATTTCTTTATCATTGTATCTCCATATAAATACCTATAGTTTTCTTACTTCAAGTGTACATATTGTTGTTATTGTCTTCCATTCTATTTGCTTAACATAATAATCTGTAATTCATTTCAAATAAATGCATGTATATATTGTGGTGGAACATATGGATCACGAATCTAACTTTTCAACATATGTGTTCAATTATTCCTTTATACAATTGCTCACTTCTTTATGTAAACCAACAACACATTTTTAATGTGTTCTTCATAATATTTGCACACAAATACATATAGTTTTAAAATGTCGAGAAACAACCATGCAAATTTTAGTTCTTTTCAACCAAAGCTTTGTGCGTTATATCACTTTTTTGCATATTGAATTGTTAAAGGATTAGACTTCATGTTTGCGCTTTTTAGAAAATATAAAATAATAAGGAAGCCAACTTTAAAGGTTCTCATTCTTTACAAATGCATGCTTTCCTGAACACATCCTTCATTTCATGATTGACTGCCCTACAAGTTTACATTGTCCACCATATATTTGCAGAATTCCCACTATCTTGAGCATCTTTTAGTTGTCATGGAAATAACTTTGACACACGAAGGCATTACTCAATTGATTGAGGGCGGTTCCAATGTTGACCCCACATTTCAGATACTGCACTTGTCCTCCCTAAGGTCCATTCTCAACACTAGTGCCCAACATCGTGTTGACCTTTCAGATGGGATACATTTTCAAACAGCACTTCTACCCTCCAAATTTGCAAGTCGTGTAACCGACAAATCAATACAAGAAGGCTCCATTGTGTGCTTACACAAATCCCTCGTTAGAATGATCAAATGTGAACTGTAAGCTTCATCTCCTACTTGAGTACCAATGTATATGAACTCCCTATATAATTATAATTTCTTTATGTCTTTTTCTCATCGCTGCTCAATTCTAATTCTATCATGATTTTCTTTTCCGCCGCAAGACTATTCTTATCATCAAATGGATATCTGCTTTCAAAAGCCTTTCATAATCGGTACTCTAACCCAACTACCAACAAATTCTCTCCAAGACAGTCAGTTTCCTCAAACAGATGCAAGTTCCAGTTAGGTTAACAAATATTTTGTGAGAACACCAACTAAAATAAGTGGATTGAATACATCTATGTGCATGTGGTCCGTAGAGGGTCATGCCCTAGCAAAAACAACCCTTCGCCAATATCACAATGCAAGGGGAGATGGTTCCATGTTTGGGTTTGATTTTGTTGATCAAGAAGGAGGGGAAATCCACATCACTTGTTTCAATGAGGCCGCAGAAGCATTCTATGAGCAGATTGAAAATGGGAAGCTATATACAATTTCCAATGGGAGGATTGCAAGGATTGCTGATGCAAAGCTATGTTACAACCATTTGAACAATGCTTTGGAGATTTTCCTGCAACCTTCCTCAACCATAGCTCCACTCATAGTAAATGAGGATACAATACCATCCCATCACTTTCACTTCACCAAAATCAAGGACTTACTCGCAAGCGTTGAAGGTTCTACATTTGATTCGATTGGCATTGTTGTTACAATGTCACCATGCTCAATAATTCATCTCGCATGACAAGTCTGAAACAAAGAAAAGAACACCGCAATTACATGCAACCGATGCACAACTAACACAATAAACACAAATTAAATGCATACAACATCAACTATAAAATAAATTAACTATCGAAAATGGTATAAAAAATATTCATGTACGAATTTTTAACAAGTTTGAAATGTAGAAACAACCTTCAAATTAAGTGGTCCATCTATATTTCTACACTTAAAATATCAAACACACCCCTAATCAACATCAACTACAAAAGTAATAATTATACCTCTAAAACAAATAACATATACTGTTCAAGCGTTCACATCGCATGAAACACATGCGATTACTAGTTAAATAATAGTTGCATAATAAAAAGCGATTACATGCAACATGAATGATACAAGTATTAATAGATGTGAAAAGGAGAGCACGAACGAGAAAAGTATTAATAGACTTCAAAATATTGTTTAGAAATTGACGGCAGAGAAAATTAGGGTTTTCACTTTTCAGTGAAGGGGCAGGAGAATTAGGGTTTTCATTAAGTTTTTAGTTTCTGTTTGTGGGATTTAGGGTCACAGGGAAGGAGAGAATTATGCAGGGCCCTATTAAATTTTTCAGAATGTTCTGCAGTGAAGGTGAAACTGTAATAAATGCGTTCAGAAACAAGATTAACAGACAGTTCGAGGAAGAACTTTTGAGGAACAAGCGAGTGATGCTTGCCCGCATGGAGAATGATCCCTCTGAGGAAGCGAAAGTTAAAGCGAAAGTTGAAGCGATTGAGTCAGATTATAGGGCTCGTATTCGTCGGACTAATCGATTATTCAAGATTGATGTTTTGGTTGGTTGTTCCGATGTGAGGGAGACTAAGATAATCCGACCTCTAAAACTGATGTATTTTTTTTTTTAAATTATGTAATTTGAAATATTGTTTCAAAATATTTATGTTTGTTTGCATGTGTAGGAATCCGAACATGAACCCAACCCATAGATCTGGAAACGGCGGTCGACACCTGATTCAGGTATGTTTACACCGGTTACTTATTTCACCCTGATCTGAGTTTGTATTAGTAATGCTTTATTTCTCACCTTTTTTTCTCTATTGTAGTAGCTACCCATGTTGTAAATTTAGAGAGTGACAATATCTATAAGTTTACCAAAATCTTTCCAATTGTTTAGATAGTGTTCCATTATAGAATTTATTTTCCGAGAATGGTGGAAGCAATGAGAGACTTTGTTGTATTGCACGCTATTTCTTTTTATTTTTATTTTTTCTTCGGTGTACTAAAATATGATTATATTAACACTATAATTTTGATGTGCAGAGTGAACCTGATGATTCTGTTGGGATTTGATAGTGGGATTTGATAGGATTGCTAATTTTATTTTACAATTTGATAAGATTTCTGATTTTGTTTTACAAAACTTGAGGAAGTTTTCATATCATTTATACAATATAACAATTTGATGTTGGAAATTTTCATATGTAGATATAATCAAAACCGTAGCTTCCATTTGGTGTCATAAATCTCCTCTCCAGCTAAGAAATTGATATATAATGGTAGTCATTCTATCAAACCTTATTTCCTTTAAGGACATAGATCATTTGAAAATTGTTGGTCTTATAAAAGATTTTGCTAGATAATGCCTTTAATTGCTTTATGATTTACCGAATTTATTATTACTACCAACATCATTGGTAGAATCTTAATTTACAGAATTTGATTTGATTGCAGTCTGCGATTAGTTAAGTTTTGCTTTTAAAATTACTTTGTTAGCAGATCTCCTCATACATGTATCAAACGATGTTACAGATAAAACAATGTTGGTTACAATAAATTATCTCCCATCCTTATCAAGTTATGATTTGAGACTTCCTATAGTAAATGAATTTGTTTCTTCATATAACCTCAATTATATTTTTATGAAGTATATACATGAAAGTGCTTCAAACAATTGCGGGGTAAAAATAAACATTACAATTAATAAATACAAAGCATATATACATACATATATATACCAAACAATGTAATAAAATAGGAGATTTGGCCATGAGCAAATACTACATTTGTAATGCCCACTTCCCTATGACACTTAGTTGATTATCATTTTGAGTTATGCAGACTTTTGGATATGGACATGACTTATACTTACGTTGATTAGCATGATGTTTTGTGAGTAGATGCATTTGGGTTATGATTGGATTTTGTTTTCAGTATGATCTACACTGGCTCATGGACAGACTATTGGATACTGATATTATTTTTATATGGATATATTGCATGTGTTCTAACATTGGATTTCTTCACCATGATAAATAGAATGTAGTTGTTGAATTTACATTACTATAACTTTGGATAATGATGGAATGCATAATTAAGTTGTGATTTAAACCTTGAAATAATGGATAATTGAATTACGTATAGATGTTAATAAATTTCATGCATATGGTTATTTTGGACATTTTGACATGGCCGCAAGGCCGAAGGAGGTATTTTGTATTTTGCAGGAAACACAACATGATCACAACCATGAGGGGGATTGGGAACCAAACACAACAGGATGTCGGGTGGTTACAACATTTGGTCGTCAAGGCAACTAGTGAATTGTATTGTGTTACCTTTGTTCTTTTATGTGTTAAGAAAAATTTCCATGAGGGGGAAATTTTCTAATGTGACCAAGGGGGTAAGAATTTTAATTACTTGTTTTAACTTACTTTAGTAGGTGATTTCATTTGTGATGTTTTTTTAAATTACTTTTGCTAAGTATGTTTAGATTAATGTAACATCTTGTCTTAATTTTTTTTTAAGTTTTGGAGGGAAGTCTAGTGGGTGTAATTAATTTTGATGGTTGGCTCCTTGAGCCTTGTGTTTTCCTCTTGTATTGAATGCTTGTTTTGAGTGTTGACTACTCTAAATCTCTAATTTGAGATTTAGGGCAATTTTGGGGGACTTGTGGGATAAGTTGAACTTGTCCCACACTGCGCCCAAAACCCCTTACCAACCATATCTATGGGTTGGGAAGCCAAAAAGGGATTATTTATTGTTTTGGGAAGGGAAATGTGACTTTGGAGTGCTCTTGTCTTCCTTTTTGCATTTAATTGTGCCTTAAGACACATGGGAAGGGATGGATGAGGAAGAAAGATGTCATCAACCCAACCACCCATTTATTGTGTTTTGGGAGTTGAGTTGACTATGGGAGGTGGTCTTGAGGATGTGTGATGTGGCATCCTACAAGGAGCCACATCACCCTCACTCTTCCCTTTTGTCTATTTATGGAAATTTCCTCTCTTGTTGAGGGGGTTGGAGGTTTTTGTTGAGGAGTTCTCTTTTTTTTTTTTTTTTTCCTTTGGGAGAGAAAAGAATTGGGAGAAGGAAAAAGAAGGAGCTTGGACTTGCATGCTTGGATTGTTTTGGAGGGAGCTTGGACAAAGCTTCTTGGTTTAGGCTTCTCCAATGGAGAGGTAGGAAACCTTCTCCCTTTTTGCTTTCTTATTGTTGTTGCTTTTATGCTTAAATTTGTAGAAAATGTATGTTTACTTTTGTGTATTGTGGAAAAATGGATAGAATGCTTAATATGTAGTGTAGGAGAGGTCTATGGGAAAACTCATGAGGGAGGCATAAGAGTAGAATAGGAAATTGTGGAGGGAGTTTGAGAGAGATGCCCATCTTGGGTAAGAATGTTCACATTCTTACCTTGTTCTTGAGGGAGCCATAAGAGGAGGGAGGTATAAGAGTATGGGAGGAAAAAGGGGTACTTGAGGGAGGCATAAGAGTCATAGGGGTTTGAGTTTTATTGTGGAGGGTTGGATGGGCATCTCATCTCAATGGGGAGGCATAAGGAAAACTTTCCCATAGTTCCTTCTCTTGTTGGCTTGGATGAAAGCCTTGTTGTGAAATGTTTTGTGTTATTTGTGTGTCCTTTTGTTCTTCTATTTTAGTCTTGAATGTTGTGAAGAAATTGTAATGTGGAAGCAAGTGTTGTTGCCTTGAGTTGGAGACCACCCTTTCATTATGTTGTGTTGGGGGCTCGGGATCAATGGAGGAGATTGCTTCTCTTCTCCATTGAGTTTTGGTTGGGAGGAGAGTGTTGCCTCTCCCCCTATCTTGGTTGTGATTTGAGCTACTTGGAACTTGGAGCATGGATGAAGAACACCTTGGAGCTTGTGAAGACTCTTTCCATTTCCCTTATATACATTATTTTGTTGTAAATTTGTATGAGAAAGAAAGTTGTATCATCTTGTTTTCATTTCAAAAATAAAGGACATTGTAATCTATATTTGCACCAAAAGTCACATGGTTGAATGCAAATTTTACTTGAAAGATGTTTACATTATTGAAAAGATTGTAAGGAAATAAAGAAATGATATGTACAAAAGGCTTGTGATAATCTTGTAAATATACTAATGGGGAAAATGGTTGTAAATACCTTCTTGTGAAATGTTGGTTTTATTTCATTGTATTAATCAAATGATATGTGTAGTAAAAGCTAGTTTCCTTCTTGTTGATAGATAGAAATTTGAAATACAATTACTTCTACTTTGGACAACAAGTAGACTAAATATTAAATGGTAGTAAGAGTTCTTATTTGAATCTATTACAAAATTATTGCAAATTAGTAAAGGAAAGGATATCAAATAAAATTGAAGTCCCATACAATGCCCCAATTAAATTGGTAAAAAGAGATTTTAATACAAAGTTCTAGCTTAATAAGTTCATTAGCACATTTCATTAATAAGGTAAACTGACATTTTAAATATAATTCATATTAAAGTATTATTAAACTTAATGGAATTACTATTAGTAAATTTTTAAATATACCAATATACTGATTTTATTCTTATATATGTTAACAAAGTATATTAATAATTATATATATATATATATATATATATATATATATATATATCAAATAATTCCTATTGACATGGCCGTAACAGGCCTGCACTTAATCCTACGCTAAAACTGCTTCCTTTTTCTATCCTTTTTGCAAAACAAATCGGGCTTCATGAATATTCTGCCATGAAACAGACTCACCTCTACATAGGAGGCGCCCATAGAATTGCAGAAAGGAATAAGCTAAAATATTAAAAATAAATAAAAAATCATACATTCATGTTATATATAAAACAATTAATATAATGATAGGTCTCTGTATAATCGTTGTATATTAAGACAGTAATAAAAATAATACACGCTGAAATACTCTTGTAATAGCAAAACAAATTGCGCTTCTTGTATATTCTGATATGAAACAGATCCACTTCTAAGAGGCTCCTTCCACGAGCCATTCTGATCTGTGACAGACCCACCTCTATGAGATACTTTTGCCACGGGCTATATACTAAACCGGTATGGTCGCATTAGAGAATCAACGCAATAAACCTCTTTGGGTCCCCAGTAACACCTTCACTGCCCCCCCAATCGATTTTTGGATACACTTTCACTGTCCCTTAAGTGATTTTGTTATGAATTCTTTGAAGGCGGATCCCGTTTTTTTTTTTTTGAGGATGCATCCGATACTGAACAGATAGCAGCATAGTTGGAACGACCACTGGTTTAGACGCCCCCACTTTGCTCGTCCCTCGTGCGTGGCAGCACCACCGTGGATCCCGCCATGCACACACCTTGCAGCACCCAATGAAAGTGGAGGTAACTCGCCTCCTCGCGCACCGAAGTCCTGCTTGTACACCATTTCCAGACCTCCTCACGCGCCAGGGACAACAAAAAGATAAAAAAATAAAAATGAATCCAAGTAGAACCACTTGCTAAACTCACCTGTAATTCCCCACATTGTCTTCACGCGGCCGGGACAGTAGGATAATGTCGGGCGGCTGATGTGCGATGTTTTGATGTGCAAAATAAAGTGTTTCAATGTTTTAGGCGGCCGGTAGAAGGAAGCGTACACGCAAGGTGAGGGGAAAGAAAGTCTTAATGGTTGACAGGTGGTTGTTGAACCACCCACCGCCCCAACCATAGTATTTAGTAATAGTTTGAAATGCTATACCTTACAAGTTATTGAAAATGGGGATAACTAGTTAGGTAGCTGAGTATTAAATACTATACTAGGTAATAGTGGTATGATATGTAATAAAAATTTCATATAATAATTACACTAGATATAAATAGGGTAATGTGTATACCTAAACATATAAAATTATAAAATGCAATAAAATAGATTAGTGCCAAAGTATGTATATCGTAAAGTGTGACTCCTTTCAATATATATATATATATATATATATATATTATAATGTATTAAATTTTGAAATAACGTAATATAACTGAATAATAAAGTAAAAATAAAAAATTGAAGTGGTTAATGTATTCACTTCAAAATAAATTATATCATACTCTTGGGTTACCTTTCAGATATATTGTTATCACGATATTATCAGACATTAGACAAATTAACTCGTATGACGACCCTACTTATCTCTGTGGAACGTCGAATGAGATAGATTCAAATATCTCTGACCTTGAAGCATTATCGTGACTTGTAGTTTCGAGCCTGTATACGGGCACACCCAATTTTTTTAAAAAAATTGTCACATTTTCGGGTCGTATGTTTGTGGCGCGGCGTCATCATCGTCGTCATCGTCGTGAGCGAGCGTCTTTCTTTTTACAGCGTTACAACATTGTAATAATCTTTGGTTAAGGCTTGGGTTGATCCCAATGCTCCAAATGAAATATTCATTGCTTACGGGTCTCTCTTAAGAAAAAAAGGCAAAACAAAGGAAGAAGAAATGAGATGATGCGTGTAAGGGGGAAGAAAAAATAATCTCTCTTAAAAAAAAGTTTAAGGCTTACGAGAGGACCTATCATCTAAGTATGGGATTTCGGGTATTCAAATGATACATTATTTTAAAGAAATTATTTTTTAAAAATGAAAAAGTTTAACTAATATTATTATTAAATGGGTTTGTTAAGGGTTATTATTATTATTATTATTAACTTGCTTATATACTCGTAGCATGTTATTTGACACACTCTCTAGTGATAAAGTTGAATATTTGAGTTAGAATCCAAAAGAGTTTTCATTAGTATTTTTGATTAGGTTTAGAACCTAAGAAATTAATAAAATTCTCACGAAAAGAATATTTCCTTTACATTATCTAAAATATTTTCCTTTGGTTGTATAATGAATAATTCTTAACGGAAACATCATTATTTCTTCAAATTGGCTACAGTGGTCCCCTTATTTGAATATAGAAATTAAATTTATGATGTCAATTGTGTAGACTCAAGTTCACTACAAGGATAAAACCGTTCCCTTTCGAAGAATATGTTAGCCTTTAAATATTTGGTGATTGACTTGACAGAACAATGTTATTTAACGACAAAAACCTTGAAGATGTTAAACCCAATTTAGACAAAATATCAATTATTTGTTAGTTTTCTTATCACCATGAGGAGGGTCTATCATATTATAGTGTTTATCATCGCCTCTAACTTTTAAGAGATATATAATAAATAAAAAATAACCTCATAGTTAGTTGAACTTTGGGTTAATAGGTTTGATAATTTTGGGTATTACAATTATGGGCATGACAGATAATGGTGACAATGGTGGTAGTTCCCCCACTCAAGGGAAATTTTGTGGTTGGTGTTTGTCATTGCGCCCCACCACTAGTCACAAAAAATTACTAGTGAAGAAGAGAAGTAACAATAATAGAATGAAGGGTGGTATCCCATCTCATACATGGTCCACCCTCTACCACTAGTGGTTAGGGGATAAACCGAACAGTCCTCCACATGTTCCTCCTTTGACCACCATGTTTTTTACTACGACATAATTTTTCTTGGGGATCTATTTTCATTGGTGTTTTAAATTTCTTGTACTTGTATTGGTGAACAATACACTTTTATTATGTATACCATTATTTTGATGCCTCAATGAGGTGAGTTGGCCTTTTCTTGATGCCTTCTTAGCTTGATATGACTTGTATTCTAGGGTGTAAATTTTTCCACCCAAGTTTTTGTATGATTAAGAGCGTATTCTATCTTCTTAATTAATAAAAATGTGTTTTTCAATCAATAAACAAAACAAAAAACCATTATACATTGTTAACTATATATGATGTGAAAATTCCAATGATCTCATTTGCAAATTATTTTTAAAGGATGGTAATTTTATGCTAAAGCGGTTTGGTACATGTCTTTACTAAAGTTCTTTTTACTCTTAAAATATATTAAATAGTAGAAATATTTTAAATGAAGAAATGAGTTAAGAGATCAACCTCTAAATCTATATTTTGATCTTTTATTTATAATTTTTATCATTGACGGTTTTTAAATGATTAATGAATTTATCATTCTCTACATTTTAAAAATATATTTATGAAGAAAAATAAGTTCAAAAATCAATTATATATAGAAAATATCATATAACCACCAAATATAAATTATATTTAAATCATTCCATTTTTATTTTTGGAAGGAAGGTAAATCGAGGGTGTTGAAAGGACCCACATCCTTGTACATTTGAGGATTTTTGAGAGGATCCACAACCTTGTTACAATGAAGGGAACCAAAAAAATAGAACCTAATTGAATAAACCATGAAACTCGAGTGAAGATGCAACATTAGAGCGAGTGAAGTAATGACCACAACGAGTGAAGCAAAGTAGCGACCGCAACAAGTGACATTATCCACAATGAGTGAAGTAGCGACTTGAGTGAAGAAATGACCTAAGTGAAGCCAAAACCAACATGCTACCACCATAGTGAGTGAATAAACATACATATGTTGCAACTACGTGAGTAGAGATGCCACATCTAGCGATAAAACCACCTTAGAGAGGATCGTGACTCGGGGATTTGAATATGGTTGGCCAATACACAACCATGTGACTTGACCGCACCACTCCCACCCCATCGGAAATCATTCCATTTTTATTAAACACCCACATCTTTACACTTTAGCACATCCCCATTCCCCTTGACTACAAACCACAACAATTAACATAACTATCATTATAATTAATAACTATTTAGATTCATTATATTCCAAATTATTCTTTGGTTTAAAAATTTCTATAAAAAATTTCAAGATTATTCTCAAGGATTTAATATTTTATTTTATTTTGTGTTGTGACACAATCATGCAAAAACGCTAACTAAATTTTAGGATACATTTAATAAGGAATTGGTCACATAATTTGTTTTAAAAATTGGATTGCTAAATTAAATTTTAAGGATCGTAATAAAGTTGTTATTAGATGTTTTTAAAATAGAATTAAATGAATTAATTTAAATTTAATGTGTGACTAACAATTGGTAGAAAAAAATCTTACAATATCCCTAAAACTTATGTGAATTGTCATCCCCCAAATTTAACTCGAATTGACACTAATTTTTTGAAGTAGAGGTTGTTTAACCAATTTAAAAAGATTTCATTATTTGTAATTTTAGAATTTTAGAAGTTACATAAGAGCACTTGAAACATGATAATATGATTAGAAGCCCCTCTATATTAAAAATACAAAAGAGTTACAATAACGGTTGACCCCTCATTTTTCAAAGTCACCATGGGGGATGGAAAAGACAAAAAGGTCTTCCAGAAGGGTTAAGGAACTATATGGGTTTTACTATTGAAACCTACCTCATATTAAAAATACAAAAGAGTTACAATAACAATTTGACTAAAAATCATTGTATCAAATTGAAATAAGAAATGCCATGGGGGTTTTATGAGAAAAGACCGTCTCAGCAGGGACTACAAAACCAAAAATTACATAGTTATGGAACCCAAGAACATGGGGAAGTGATTTAACAAATATAGAAAATTTTAAAACCCTATAAGGTTATTTTAGAGTCACATGTAATAGATAAAACAATAAAGTACATAAATCGACATGAGTAATAAGCAAGATAAATGTAAAACCCTAAGTGCAAGAGGGAATGAAGCTAGATGTATGCTTTGATGCTCTTAGAATGCCTTTGGATACAACCTTAGGTGATGGTAGAAAATTCTTAGAGATTGGTCACATAACATTATATTTATATAATTCCCTTGTTTGAATTTCATAATTAACCACTAAAAGGCTTACCCATAAGAAAACAAGATGCCAATGACTAGAAGAGACCCAAAAGAGGCGATCAAGATACAAAGAGGTCGAGGGTGCCCAGAGGGGATGATGGCACCAGGTCTTTGGCGTCCTGGCTGGGCATTGGTGTCTAGACTCGGGAAAGGTGAGGTATTGAAATTCAAACTAGGGAAGTAGGGTGTGTAAGACCAAGAAGGAAACTAGAAAGAAAGTAAAGAGGCCAAATACAATGGTTAGTACTTTTCTCGCTTAGGAATCATATGAATGCAAGTATGTGATTAGGACTAGAAATATACCCAAGTGCGTGATTTTATGTCTACATTTTCCCCCACTTTATGTTGTTGAGTGAATTCTCGATAACATAAAGTAGATAAGAGATGCATACTTGATAACCATGTAGATCGATGGCAAAAGCATGCCGAGGAGACAAGAAACAATGTGGAAGCTAAAGGAAGAGGGAGTGGAATTGACCCTAGGGTTGAAACGTATGTGACACGTCATGTTGTACATGTTGTCGTTGTCACTTGTGCTTGATGTGTTTAATGATGTGACTGTTGCTTCCCATGAAGATGGACCTACAAAACAGAAGATAAAATAGTAGTCAAAGATGTGTATATGAAAAATTTCGATCCAAGTGTATGAAAGATATGTAAAAAGTATGTAAAAGTATACAAAAGGAAGTGTGCACCTGATCTGTGACAAGTAAAAATGATAGAAAATGTACTGAAATGCTGAAGTAGAGTGGTTTTTGGGTGAACTCATGCCATCAGTGCAAGTTTTTGGGCGATCTGATGCCAAATGTGAGTTTTTTTGTGTGATCTCACGTCATGGAAGAAGAGTGTAGGGAGAAAGGTCTAGTGTTATTCTCCATCCTTTGATTGCTTCCCAAAATTTATACACCACTACAAATGGTGTGATCCTAGTCTTGTTCAAGTTCGATCCATTTTGATCCAACACAAATAGGAAAAAAGAGATAGAATGCATTCTAATTGATAGCAGACTATGCGTGTTCTATGAAAACTGCTATGTAGACTACTAACAACTGCGCTGATTAGAGAAATTTTTTGTAATTGCCCCCCTAGTCATAGGCACCCAAGAAAGGTCAAAAGTGCATAGGTACCCATGTCTATATCTGAGCACTAGTATCTGTGCTGGACTTAAGACCCAAGTCAAAATTTGGGCCGTTTGTGATTGATTGTGTATGTGCTCTGTCCTTATACTGTGTAGGTCTGAACTATAGCTTTGTACCGCTGAATGGGGTGAGTGATTCATTTAATGTACGCCTCCCTCATTTGGGGTGCATGCGATGTGATGTCTCTAGGAGAATGTGGCCCAAAGGAGAGGACCAATGTTGAGCTGAAATTTTAACCCCACGGGGGGGCGAATGTGCTTGGTAGAAACTAAGACACATGTAAACAAAGTGGCTAATAATATGTGTTAGTGCAAACAAGACACACACACACACACACACACACACACACACACACACACACACACACACACACACACACACACACACACACACACAAGACAAAGTGTAAGTTAACAAACAAGAAGACATATTAGATTGCGAAAAGTGGGTTACAAACATGGGACATCACTCAAAATGTCGCAAGACAATCAAGGGCAAAGTGACAAAAACATACATACTATGAACAAATCAAGACATAGGGCATAGCCCATAAACAATGGCATACAACAAAAACAATAAATCAAGAAGATTTTGACAGATAACCATGGTGTAAAATAGTTCCTACATAAAGCAAACGCTTGTACATGAAGCACCCATTAACAAGTTAGAAAGAAAAAAAAAGTATGTCAACATCATGTATGATCCGATATATTAGTGTGCTAGTAAGAAGATGAAGTAGTATAAATTGAAACAATAACACCTGTAGTGTGTACGAAAGTAGATGCCCCTAGGAGCCGTTGTGGGACTACCAAACATCCATGCTACGTGTAAAGATCTGTGTAAAGTTTGCATTCACAACTAGAAGGCAAGTGAACACACATGTGTATATAGAAAGGATAATGACATACAAATATATGTCGAACATAGTAAGAAAAGTGTACATGCGAGTATAAGTAAGCAACAACAATGTGCAACTAAGATATGCAAATGTTGTCGTGGAATTTTTAAGCATTAAAAATTTGCATAAATTTTTGAAAATTTTAAAATTCCCTTCCACCATATTTTCCGTAAGGCCTTTTCGCACAACCTTGCGTCCATTCACCCCCTGTCCGGTCTTCATAAGCTCCCGCGTTAAGTGTTTTCCCATCTGACCTTCTTTGTGTGAGCTAGTAATGTCATTAATTGGTTTGATTTAATTGCAATATTCATTTATTTGTAATTAAATTAAATCGGTTAATTAGTTTTGAGATAATTGATCCATTTAATAATTAAATCCCCTTTTAATTATTAAATTGCACAATTCAAGTGGAGTTGGGGAGAAAGTGGGACTTCACATCCCATCCATCATGTGTCCAGGATGCACCACTTCTTCCACTTTTCCGCATGCGAGCAGTTTGCCTTGGCTTTCCCCCACTTTTCTTCCTCGTGCCATAACTATCACTTCTTCCCATTTATTCCCATCTCCTATATTCTCGGTAACTACCTTTCCACTTCACTTTCCCGGCTCCACTCCCGCATAACTACTTCTTTTGATCAAGAAGAAGAAGTTGATCCAATTACGAAAATGAAGATATTAGGAGACAATTGAACACAAGAGACAAAGAAGAAGGCCATATTGAAGAAATCACCCATTCCAAAGAAAGCCTGCCCACGTAAACCATTAGAAATGTAGTTCCAAGGCATATTTCAAGAGAACACTACTAGGACAAGAACACAACCATGAGAATGGAACATCCATAGAGAGAGGGAAGGCCACACAACTTGTTTGAATAAGCCAGTCCAACATAAAAGCACCACCCACGTAGACAATAAAGGAAAATAAATTAGTCACGCAGGCCCAAGGAAGAATCAATTACAACCAACAAATTTAGTGAAGGCTTCCTAGTGTAAGAAAATAATGGTGAGATCTCATTAATGCGGAAAAAAATGTTATGGTCTTTCAAATGTTCCCCGGAGTAAATTGTGATATGGATTCCACTTATGAGAAGGATTGAGGTGAAGAACAAAATACATTCATTTGTGTAGGATGCGGAACAAAGGTTGTTGTTTGAATCTACAAAGTAGTAAACTTTGGAGATTGATATCTCGAAGCATGATGATTTTTGTGAAAAACCAATCATTGTCAATAATTTTAATCATGTTAAGGTTCTTCTATACCCATTCTCAAAATCCTATCTCCTCATTTGATATTTTTCATGGACCCAAATAAAATGCAGTTTGTTTGAATTTCGCTGTACATAGTTTCACTTTTAGAAGGCCTACTTTGAGAATTTGTATTTCGGGCTTGAGTGATTTGTCAAGAAGAATGGTTTGGTTATTTGGATTCTTCCCACCTTCATGTACTCCTTTTCCAAGTTATAAATTCATAACACCTTATTTTCTTTTTCCCGGACCTAAATCAAAGGCGGTTTGTTTGATTTTTGCTTTGCCGCGTGTAATTTTTTTTAGTGTCAAGGGGACTCACTTTGAGAGTCGATATTTTGAACTCGAATGATCTTCATGAGAAAATGATTATTTATTTGGATTCTACCCACCTTCATGTGCATATTTGATAAGTTAAATATTCCCAGTGAAGTTTGGTATTTTTCCTAGGCTAAAACCAAACAATTTTCACAGTTTCACACCTGCATTTTCCTGTTAGTTTCAGAGAAGTCATCTTTGACCTTTAATATTTGACTAAAGAATTTGATTTGGGAAAAAACCCTCTGATATGAAAACTTGTGGTACCTTAATAGACTCCCTCATCCAGTGAGAGTTTCTCAGAACAAGATTTGTTATTTTTCCTAGGGTAGTTTTAGAGGTGATTTGTTCAGTTTTGAAGTATGGAAGTAATAGTCAGAAATCACGCTTTTGTCATGTCTTCACAATCATGTCATCCTCAAATAAAGGTGTTATTGTATGAGTTCCAGGGCATTCTACCCACCTTGATGCTCCATTAAGAGTATGAGAACATCACCGATACGAACTTGGGACACGTCGATGTAAGTCGGTTTGCGATCGCGTATCAACCAAAGGCGAGTCAGAATTTTCTCGGTGCTTGTTCTGAAGTAGTATCTCACACGTGAAAACCTTCCCAGTGTCCGTATAGAGTCCCGAATTGGTCATCACCTTGCACGCGGAGCACTACGACACTTGTAGAACGTGGCGATTCGACTCCAATGGCTCAAAGCGAAGTGACCTCGACTTGTGAGCTCTCGGTCTCATCTCCGTGGCGCCGACACTTCTCGATGGCACCAATGGGTCACCTATGACTTCCTCATTATGCGGTATAGGTCGTAGCTATTGGCAGAGGTCTCTTTAGAGTCAAAAGCCATTGTTATCGATAGAGATCGATAATGGGAGAAGCGTGTCTACATCAATTGTCTTCACTTGATCGTTGTGGCGGATCTATTCATCGACAAGCCAAGACCAATGGAAAGTGTGGTTGTGTGGATCATCAAACAAGGACACATCATTAAAGCGTGTCATTGTAAGCTCTCACTTTGCAGTGGGCGTGATACTTCATCAACCAATCTTAAAGTTGGAGCGTGCTCGAATTGGATGTTTGTGAGTGGATCAGAATTTCAAAACTTCGGGATGGTGATAAAGACGGAAGACATAACTCTAGGAAGTGAATTGCAATCTCGACTCTTGGAAGAGCTTCTCAATGGTGAAAGATCAGGAGTTGGATTTTGACAAGCTGAGGTGGCGGGACGTGGTGATACAACAAATTATAAATTGTGAATCCACTAGGAGAAAAGTCATCACAACGAGGAGCACTCCAGTGACATCGAGTATCTCATCCAAGCCCAATGCTAGCTCGTGATTTTGCCCCAACTCATGCGAGGACAAGGTGCTCGAGCTACGCCAACTCATAGGAATTCCAGAAGTCAAATTGTTCGTGATGAGGAAGGAATGTTGCCCGATGATCTCCAGACATCTACGGAAGTTATTCAAGATTGATGTGCCAAGTACATGCCCTCAACATGTGGAGATGATGTCATGTTTGAGTTTTTATCCCAAAAATGAGGACGAGAAGGATTTTCAAATCAAGTACAACATATAAGATAAATCAGGTATCTTGAAGACAATGCTTTGATTGATTGACAAGCCAAGGTGGTGTAACGACTACAACCTCGCGACAAATGAAGAATTCACCATGAAAAGGTATTCAGAGCATGTGGAGAATTATGTGTAATTGTGAATGCGAATGCGAATGAAAACAAAATTGCTCACACCGGATGCTACTCAAATGAAGATGTGGATGAACTACTCAAGCTTTAAGCTCGGTCTCTTTGTCATCTGGAGGATTGCAGCACGGAATCAATGAATTCATTCTTATACGAATGGGATATGCAGACTCTTGGCCCAATGGATAAGGCATTGATCCTAGGTGTCTTGATCTAGGTGGTGCGTTGCTGACTAGGATGTCTATGTGTGTGTCCAAGTCATCTAAGTGGGGTCCACATGTACCCACTTCATTATTGTAATAATTGATTGGGTCATTTAAGTTATAAAGTTGTAATATTTTAATAAAGTAACATTACTTTATTAAAATAAAGTCATAAAGTTATATTATTTTAATAAAGTCACTTTACTTTATTAAAATAATGTTATATTCATCAAATGACCTAATTGTGCCCTAAAGTAACCCTAACTACTTTTCAACCAACTTTTTGGTTATAAAAGGGAGTTAGGGGCTCATTTGTAAGGGGTTGGAACTTTGTGTCTAGAGATGGGAATTGTGAGGAACTTTGAATCCTTTAGTCCCAGTGGCTGGCATTTGGAGGAACTTTGTAGTCCTTGGGCATCAATAGTTGGAAGTTGGAAGGACTTTGGACCTTTTTCTCTCAACAAATCTTGAAGGTAGAGGAACTTTGTGTCCTTAACTCTCAAGGCATGGAAGTAGATGGAACTTTGTGTCTAGATGCTTCAATTGGAGATTCAAGAGAACTTTGAGTCTATGAATCTCTTGGAGGTTGCTTATTGTAAATACTTAGTTGAATAAGAAATACATGGATGCTTGTAGAACTTTGTGTCTTCATATCCTTGGTGGTTGTATGTGTTCTTATGTCATATGTAATCTTTAATTTCTCTTCTATACAAAGTATTCATATGCAAGCTCTTTACTATTCATGGTGTACTTTCTAGTATGTAGGAATGAGATCTATGCGTTTGCTTGTCCTTGCATGCTCCCCCTCTACATTCTTTCCACTTTCTTTCCTACTTCCTCCCCCTCTCGTTCCATCTCTCTCTTTCCTTTCTTTCTCCTTTTGGGTACTTTCATGGTCAAAAGTATCCAAACCCCTTAAAACCCATCATACGAGGGAGTTTCCCCTCTCAAATGCAGAGGTTAGATCACCCTTTCAATAGGTGATCTCTCCAATGTTGTAAAATTTATGTTGGAAATTATATTATCCCACGTAAAAGACCGAATGATCAAAGCTACATAAATATTTTCCAATAGTTTTTGGTGACTCCGTTGGGGAACAAAGTTTCTACCATTCAGTCCTCATATCAAAGAACCTCCCTAGAATGGAGGTTGAAACTCTGTTGATACAAAATACCAAGTGCCTGCATTTTTGTAATTCACATAATGGCTTTGGTTTCAACCACTCCATGGGTAAACTATTTGAGCCCTTTGGAATTTACACAATATTCTCCCTTGCCACCTGGGTCAAGGAAGAACTTCCCAAAGTTTTTGGAGATGACTCTCAAGATGTAGGTAATCATATTATTTATTTCACTGTTGCATGCATAATTCTTGGTGTGCAGGAAGAAGATGTTTCAGTGAGACTATGATCAAGTTTATCCTTATTCACCTTCACATTCACAATTGCATAAGATTCTCCAAATGCTCTAAATTTATTCATTTTTCGTGAGACCGTAGTCGTTATGCCACCTTGATTTGTTAGAATCCAACTCCGATCTTTTGCTATTGAGAAGATCACCCAAGAGTTGAGATTGCAATTCACTCCTAGATTATGTATTTTGTCATTGTCACCATCCCGAAGTGTTTCCATTCTAATTTTCTCACGATCATCCACTTTGAGAACACTTCCACTTTAATACTTAGTCGATGAAGTATTGCGCCATTAACTAATCGAGAATTGACAAGGACACGCTTGAATGATGTGGCCTTGCTTGATGATCCAAACAAATACACTTGTCATTTATTTTTATTTTTTGATGAATAGATTCGTATAATGATTAATTGAAGATAATTGATGTAGACAAGTTTCTCCCATTATCGATCTCTCATCGATATCAATGGCTTTTGACTCCGAAAAGACCTTTGCCAATAACTATGACGTATACTACATAATGAGGAAGTCGAGAGATTACTTCGCCTTCGGCGCCATTAGAGTTGAATCACCACACTATGAAAGTGTCATGGTACATCCATGAAATTGATGATCAATTCAGAACAAGCATCGGAAAATTGTGACTCACCTTCGGTTGAAATGCGATCGCAGATCGACCCACGTCGATGTGTCCCAACTTGGTATCGACGATGTTCTTATACTCGAATGGAGCGTTGAGGTGAATAGAATGCCCTTGAATCCATACCATAACATCATTTTCTTTTAAGATGACATGATTGTGATGAAGCATGATTTCAGGCTATTACTTCCTTCTTACAAATCTTCCTAAATCACCTCTAAAACTACCTTGGGAAAAATAGCAAATCTTGTTATGAGAAACTCTCACTGGATGAGGGAGTCTATTAAGGTACCAAAAGTTTTTGATCAGATATTTTTTTCCCAAATCAAATTCTTCAGTGAAATATTAAAGGTCAAAGTTAACTCTTATGAAACTACTAGGAAAATGTAGGTGTAAAATTGCAAAAATCCCGTTTGGTTTTAGCCTGGGAAAAATACCAAACGTCACCCTGGAAATCTACAACTTGGCAAGGAGTATATGAATATGGGAAGAATTCAAAGAACTAATAATTTTCTCCTGATGATCATCCGAGTTCAAAATATCGACCCTCAAATTCAGTCTCCTTGACAGGGGATGAAAAGCGTAAGCGCATTGTGCCAATAAATCATGCAAACTGCATTTTATTTGACTCCATGAAAAATATCAAATGAAGTGTTATACATTTTAATTTTTGCAAAGTAAGTAGACGAATTTGGGGATAATTCGAGAAACAAAAATTTCTTCTTGAAAAATACTCAAGACCGAAATACGGATTCCCAAGTAAGTCTTCCGACAAGCTAAAACTTTGCATGCGGCGAAAACAAGCAAACTGAGTTTTTCTTGGGTTCGTGAAAAATATCAAATGAGGTAATATTTATTTAAAATTTTGAAATAAGTACACGAATATGGGAAGAATTCAACGAAATAAACATCTCTTCTAGAAAATCACTCAGCTTCCAGATGTTGAGCTCCAAAGTTGATTACTTGACAGATACAAATCGCGGCAACCTTTGTTCCGCATCTATCATTTTCTTTATTAATTTCATTTCTTTGTGCTGATATATATATTTTTTAACATTTTATCAAACGATCCACGTGATTTCTTTTCACACACGATCCTCATCTTATTGAAAATTGTGTGAATGAGCTATCTATTTTTTAAAATCCTAAATACGTGGACTCCAAGCCCAAATGCAAGAATCTACTTTGGCTACATATTGCTTTTCCCGGTGAATGTGTGATGGTCAAATAAATTCATTTCCTTTCCTTTTTGTCTGCTAGCTCTTGCTTTGATTTCTCCTTTTTTTTGGTTTTGGTTGTACTCTTTCTTCTTTCCCACATGGGTAGCTGTTTTGAATTGATATGGATATATTTTCCTTATGCATTGAAAAATAGTATTCCTCCTAGCACGTGGACTGTTATTTTTCACCTTTGGCTGCATTGAAACTTGTATTTTTAGCATGGATTTTTAATCTTTTGTTTTTTAATTCTTATGCATGTGTGGCTTCCTTCTTTTGGACTGTGTGAGAGTTGTTTTCTTCCTTACCAATGTGTTAAAACTTTGCTTCTTTCAAAACTCCGCTTGAGAATTTTCTTCTTTTCCCACGTGGTCTCCGTGTACAAGAGAAGACAAACAAACAAAAAATGATTTTAATGGACTGTTTTCTTTTTTATATATTTAATTTTATCCAATGCGTGGAGATTTTCTTAAAAGCTGCGTGGAAGATCTTTGTTTTTGTTTATTTATTTTTATTTTTTTGTCTTATGTTGGCTTTTGCTTTGGGCATGCATGGATCTATACTTGTTGGTATTTCCTCCCTCCAATGTGTGATTCATGTAGATTCTCCCCAATGCGTGACCTTTAATTTCTTTTACCCAGGTGCATCTTCCATTTTTAGCAGCGTATGTGTATTTATATGCTAGGACGTTGAAATTCTTCCTCTCAAACTTCTAACAACTCTTCCCTCTGACAAATGCGTGGAATAATCTTGGTACGAGAGTGATTTTATCCTCTATGTTGGTGTGTAGCTTGTCTTTTCTCCTTCACAATGCGTGGACTATGATTTTAGCAAAGATTTCTTAACCAATGCGTTGAAATAAAATCCTTTCAAAACTTGTGTGGACAATAGACTGTTATTCTTTGTTTTCTTCTTTGTAACGGTTGAGTAAGAAACAAAACTTCTTCCAACTAATTTCATGGGAAATGGTTACGGGAATTAAAGAAGCTTCCCCGTAACTGTTTCCCCTTCCCGTTGAAATAACCAATTCCCTCTTTCCCGGTAGTGGCATTAATTGCCAGGGGAAAGTGGGAAAAAGACAACCATTTGCCAGCGGAAATGGCAAGGCGGGCTGGCAATCCCCATTCTATTTCCCCATGTGAAAAATCCAGAGATTATTTACTCGTTTGTCAATCGGTTGGATTGGAAATCGATGAAAGAAATCCCACAAGCGAGACATTCTATTTCCCCATGTGGGAAATCGAGACATTTTTACCCGTTATCCAACCACTGGATTGGCAATCGATGAAGAAATCCCACAAATGGGAAAATAAGAATTATTTGGGAAATCCAGGTATGGGAAGCCAATTTGGCATCCACAACAATTGGAAGTGAAACCTTACTTTCCCCTAGCAATTAAATAAAAATTTATCTATTGACTTTTAAAAAGTATTATATTAATATTTATTTAATTAAAAACCCCAAATTTTAATAAAATTGATTTTATCAAATAAAGGGTAATAAATTAATTAATTAATATTTAATGCAGTTTATGACATGGTGGGAGGAGTTCTTTCCTGAAACGGATGAAACGAAAAACAGAATGATCAAAAAAACCAAACGATCGTGCTTGAGGGTGATAAATCACGCAAAGTAACACTTTTGAAAATTTTCAAAATTTCCATGTTTATTAATTTTGTGAAGTCAAAATTAGCTGATAACAACTGGCTCTAATTGGGGACAAGGACATTATGGACGCAACAACAAACCTAGACCCAAATATTAATGAACAAGATCTCAAAAATGATGGTGCACAAAAATGGGATGACAAAAGAGAGGAAACCAAAAACAGGGAAATGAAACAAACCAAAATCCTAATTACCTATGTACATACGAGGGACAACCCGTTTTAAATTTTGATAGTGCTTGATATATTTCCCACCTTTGTAGGGCGGGAAAATGAGTTCCATCAGGATATGCCAAGTAATAGGTGTTATCTCCATAGAAATGTCTAGATCTTGAAAGGGCCTAGCCACAATGAATCAAACTTCCCATGATTTCCTTTCAGTTCGCGTCTCTTGTCCCAGAGAAGAACTAAGTCATTGATTTGAAATTGTCTCTCCATAGTTTTCCTATTGAACAACCTCTTTAATTTGGATTGGTGTTCATCGATCATGTTTCTACTTGACTTCTTTGTTCTTGAGCTTGCTTAGGAACATGATCCTTTTATCAAACGCATTGGTGAAGCATTCATCGTCAACATGCATGAACCAATCGTAATGTTAGTAAATCCAATGTGATGTGAATTTGAGCATCGGTTCGACATAATAGTTGGAATAGAGACATCTCGATTTCTCTTTTGGGGTTATGCGGTCAGCCCAAAATGCATCATATAACTTTTGTGCCAAGTACTTTGATTTTCTTCTACTAACTTGCGCACGATAGTAATGATGTTTTGTTCTTTCTTTGGATTTTCTTGATCGTTTCCATGCGGGTAGTAATCGATGAATGAGATAAGGATATCCCATACCCATAATAAAAATCTATCATCTCTCGTAGAATGAAAATTGGAGGCATTATGCATGTAACGATCTTGTGTGGAATTCCGTAATGAACCAATATATTCCCTTTGATGAAGTTACAAATTATAGCAAAGATGGTTGTTTGTTTCACTGGTATAGCTTCTACCAAATTTGTAAAGTAGTCGGTTGCGGTGAGCACGTGAATATGACCAACACTTGGAGTTTGGGTTTAGGAGCCTAATGAAATCCAACCCCATTGTTTAAAGGGTTCTTGAATGACATCTAGCTTCAAAGGCAAAGCGGTCAATTTAGGTCTTCCTACAAAAATGCTTTGACAAGCTTCACATTTTTCTACCCATTTATTAGCATCGGAAAACATAGTGGGCCAATAATAATGTTCTCAAAAAAATTTATGAGTTGTCACTAGGCAAGACAAATGACCACCATAAGCATGATTTTGAAAGGATTCCAACAGCCTTTAGGTTGTTTTTCTTTATCGACACATCTGAGGAACATGTCATACATTCCTTTCTTGAACAAAGTGTTGTCCCAAATAATGTACCTAGCAGCTCTCAATTTGATAGATCTCTTTTCCTTAGCTGTCAAATTCTCAGGACATTCGCCATATGTGAGAAAGTAGGCTATATCAGAATACCATTCGTCTATGGTATTGACGAAAACTACCAGTGGTAAACTTTCTTCAACTGGTTCTTCTTCAGAGTCATCTTGTGGCTCATTCTCTGCGATGAGTTGGCAAAGTCCTCTTCCTTGAACTAACTTGGTAGGCTTCATGTCCAAGTCATATTCTTGGATCTTTGATACCCAATTACCTCTTTTAGACATTGGTTCTTGTTATGTCAGCAATGATTTAACTCGGTGTCCGGGAAGCAAGACTTTGGTGTGAGAATTCAACACACAATTACTGAAGTGTTTCAAAGCTCTAACCACCGCGTATGCATTCCTCTCAAGGGGAGTGTAATTGATTTCATGTTTCTTGAATCTAGTTCTCATGAATGCATAGGATATTTGATTCCCTCTTGATTGTGTTGAGTCGGGATGACGAGATCGTGTGCGGTGAAGCATAACAATATATTATGTGCACAACATCCCCTTCCAAAGGTCACACCCACATGGACTCCTAAGTCTCTTTCTCCTTCGATTAGTCCAGATCCATCTAAATAAGCTCCCATGGTTACTAGTGACCTTCCTCCTAATATTTCTAAGGAAGATCTCGATTCTATTATTCGTTACATAAGTGATATTGACAACCCCTCCCCTATGCATAGTGATCCTTCTCCTAGTTCAACAAGTGCTTATCCTATTTCTAATGTTTATTCTCCTCTACTTACTTACCGAGAATCACTATACCACTTCTCATTCACCTTCTTAAATTATTCACATACTACCTAAGCAATCACCTATGATTTCCCCAAATCAACAACCACCTATCAAAATTATTTCATAAACCACTCCTGCTAGGTCATTTACTGCATTATCAAACAAACCTAAAAATCTCCCTTAATACTCGGTGCAACATGGCCTCTTCCCAAACTTACACTCCAACCCATTAAGTTTGTCAAAGAAACTAATCCTCCTCCATGTTCACGATACATTTTCACTTTCACTACCACCACCCAATCTTACTAAAAACTTTGTCCAAAAACGTCACACCATGCATAAACTTGGCCTTTGGTAGATGACTCTTGTTACTCTACCCTCCTGATGACACACTCATATTCTTGGGGTTCCTATATCAATTTTGAGGGTATTTTATCATGAAGAACCTTGTTTCATCTTATGCTTCTCCATTACATCACCACCTCTACATACACACATCTATAATACTTTAACACTTCTTACGCATTATCAATTAAATGAAATCCATCATGTTTCATCACCCCTATACATCGTCTATTACATAATACATGCATTATCATACACTTGGGGGCATAACACCCAACATTGCCCCCTAAAATTAGCTTCTACACATATTTTTCTTTTTCTTTCTCATACACTAACCTCATAGCATACCCATACTCATCCCACATTTTAGCACTATCATTACCTAATGACACAACCTAGTGCTTCAGTTCACACTGGATTGTTTAAGTATTACCGTTACATTTAACCCCACATATTGCACTACAATATCTATACATTTACATTCCAACATCCTACATTATATCTCTATAGCATACATTACACTAGTCGTCATTGTATATGAGCCTAATTTTCATTTCCTTCTCTAATTCAACATTTACACAAGGTCATGTTATATATGAGCCTAGCTTTATCTTCTACCATCACATATTCCATCTAAACCTATCTTCGTATCTTCCATACTACATACACGTCCTACACACTCATATTGCATTCATCCTACATGCTACACTAGATCACATTACACATAAGTCTAGTTCCACCTATCATATTTTCCATCTACCATTTTTATACATTAATATCATTGCATTAATACATCTTACCTATTCTATATCCTCCACTACTTTTCCTTATACTTGGGTCTATTTTTATCTATCATCATTACACATTTTATTTCTACCTACACATTTATTACATTACATTACATACCCACTGCACATTCTACATTACATTTCTTTACACCACACATTCACATACCTTGTTCGTTTACACTACGTTGTATTCTCTGGCGGTGCACTCACCACCCTATGATGCACTCTAGTTCCTCGATTCATACTCAATTGCCAAGGGTTTACTAATAAAATGGACCTTACATGCGACATTTTTCCGACCCACCATTCCACACATTATTGACATACACCTTAGGTTAAATTGTCACCCCTTCCTATCATCTTAGAGTGACATCCTCCTTAGACTACATCCTCACCCATATTTATCCTTTTCATTGTATAGTGATATACGCTTAGGGATAAATCATCACTCTTCCATTCAACTAGTCGTGGTATACACTTAGGCTATAGGGTCCATGCACATATTTTGATATGTCCCATATGCATCTGTTCATCCTATAGTGATATATTCTTAGGGATAAATCATCACTCACACATTCACCGATTCATGGTATACGCTTAGGCTATAGGGTCCATGCATATCTTTACTGCATGTATTATCACCATCCACTCATTCTATAGTGATATACGCTTAGGGATAAATCATCACTTTTCCATTCAACAAGTCATGGTATACACTTAGGCTATAGGGGTCCACTCGCATCCCTCCATCTACCACATTCCCATTCATGCAATCTATAGTGATATACACTTAGGGCTAACTCATCACTCTTCCATTCAAAAATTTATGATATGCATTTTGGCTATATTGTTCACACACATCTTCTCCACATGTCACATTTCATCACCACTAGACATCCCAACTCATCACGATTACACTAGGTACAACCAACACTACTTAACTATTTCTTGATGATGCAATCTCATTTACGGTTCATTCTTGATGCTTTGAGGGGAACACAAAATGAACCTCACCGCATACACATTCCATCCACTCGGGGGCACGTTGTTCCTATTATTCTACGTATTGCATTCCATTCCATCCATCCATGACATCTTGCATTGTCTTGGTAGCATTTACTCTTGTGTACTAGCATTTTACATGATCACTTTACTACATGTTAGATTGCTTTCTTCAATGTCATTATCATACAAACATATGTGTTCACACCTTTTCTAGCGTGATCACGATATAGGACTCTACAAAGCGTCATGGATGCTCACCTTCTACCATTCCTATGTCGTTTCATTTGGGGCATCCACATTCATCCTATTCGGGTGTTATTGTTTCATTTGTACTTAACATCTTTTACTACTTCCTTTTACATGATTTGATATATTGGTTATCACTCTAACATGCTAATCATGTTCCATGTGCAACACTTGTTTTGCATGACTACATGTTTCCATGACTTCATGTTCGTTTTACTTGTCTTCTTTGTCTTCCATTGTATATGGGATTTTCCCTTTTCTTATGTGCACACTTGAAGATTGTTTGTGGCCATGATGGCCTTGCGTGTCTTGTGACATCGTGAGTGATGTCCTATGTTTGAAACCCACTATGTGTGGTTTGCTTGTTTTCTGGCATGTTTACACTACTTTGCTTGGTAGTTTTTACATTATCTACATATTTTACACTTGTATTATTTGCATGCATGCATTTGGACTAACACTTGTATTGATTATCCATCCCCTTTTGTGCGTGCCTTTGTATCTACCAAGCATTTCCTTTTCCCCCTACAAGGAAAATTTCTACAAGTCGAGTGCGGTCGGTCCTCTTTTGGGGTCGAGTCTCCTTTGAGGTTCATCACATGCATCCCCAAAGAGAGGGGAATCATTGAGGGTTTTCTACTAACACAACATATCTACATCGGTTCAGACATAGTGAATGATTTCAGACTAGTCTACGAACTTCATACACAACATCCTCAACGAGGACATGGTGTCCTTCGACAGTGCAATGGAGCGAGTTATAAGCTTGGGGGTTATAGTGGGTGTGACTCTCTACACTTCTCTGCTCTAGTGGCGTCGATTGCACGAAAAACCATGAAAGTATAGAGATCTCCTCCAACGTTTCAGCAAAATTAGTTAAATTTTGGAGGATATAACATGGTTCCTCCTATAATTCTTCAACCAGGGAGGCATTAAATCACTGAAAAACTTGTGGCACTAAAAGATATCCTTCTACACATTTTTTCTCAACATGGATCAAGTGCACATGTTCCATTTTAAAATTTAATTTTTCTATTCTAGCATACTTTACATTTGTGTATTTTACACAATATTTTACATATATACTTATTTGACTACTTGATAATTTTCTCCTTGTAGGTCCTCCGTATGAGAAACAAGCAATCAAATTAGGGGAAACAAACAAAAACAACAACGATAATGACAACACGTCGCTTATAGGAATTTGCTTTTACTAACCATACGGGTACACTACATACAACAGTAGCTACACATGCATTATGCCCTAGGTTCACTATAATCATGTTTTATACACATTTTCATCTTTAGAATCCACACTCCTCCACACTTTTATTTTTGTCATTCCACGCTTGAGTCTATTCCATCAAAGACGTCTTCTATTACACTCTACGTGGTTATTAGGTATAAATCTCTATCTACTTTATGTTCTGAGCTTTCCACTTACCAACATAAAGTGGGGCAAATGTAGACACAAATATTAAACATTAGATAATATTTAGCCCGGTCTTATACTACTATTTAGAAGGTTCTCAAGTGTATAAAGTACTAATTAATCCCACCTTTTCGCCACCTCTTTCTTATCTATTATTTCATCTTTTCTCGTGTATTTCTTGATACCTATCACCCCTTTTCATGACTTTTCGACATTCTAGCATGAAATCGGGGTGCCCCATTATCTTTGGGGTGCCTGAGAGCACCCACTGTCCCATCCCGTGCCCCGGTCAATGCATAACCTATTTCAATTCTTTTTGGGTCACTTCTAGTTGTTGGTTATCTTTATCCTTTTCTCAGTCGGCCTTGTCAGGATTAATTATGAAATTAAGCTTGAGAGCCCTATAAATATAAAGTTATAAGACCATAATGAGTGTCCTAGGTCATCACATCTTATCACTACTATCATTATATCTAGGGTTGCATACACATAGTTCCATGCATTCAAGCTAGGAGATCTGCATCACACACACTTCATAGGGGATGGATTCCATTCTATTCCATGCACACATGCTACTTACATTTCTATAGCTATTATTGCTTGCTACTTCACAAAGTGTGACTGGCATGAGAGCACCTAAGGCACAACACACACACACACATGCACCAGAACTACATCCGGGTCTGAAATGTAGTGCAACACTCAGTGATAAGTCCACTAGTTTGGTAGCTAAGGTTAGTCTGACCCATTCATATGCATCTTTCATTTTTCTAGGGTTTTGATACTTCTCCTTGCATTTTGGGTCATTCTCCGAGTTCATCTCCGAAAATCCAGCACGACAGACAGAAGCACTCAAAGACATTTAACAACCATACCAGATTGAGGTTTTGAGCATTTATGTTGTTCTAAGCACCAAGATTGCTAGACCATGGCACCTCCGGGCACCCTAGTATACTCCCAAGCACTGTACCATCTCATACAGTCCAGATATTCCCTTCACGGGGGTCCTTGAGGTTCATCTACACTTCCACATTTTATTTCCACATCTGTGACACTTTGTGACAATCTTTTGTTATCAGTGAGTCTTTTTCTTACTCTTCTCTTGAACATTAGGGTTTCATTTCATCTAGAATAATTTATTTACATTTATTTCATATTGCTTTAGTTTTAGTCCTCCTAACTAGATTAACATTGATACCCTAGATATCCCTTTAGGCCATCTAGGAACTCTCTAGTTTTTTTAATCATTTTGGTGAACACGACGTTGGGTTTACCAAAATGATTAACAAAAATAGGGTGTTCCTAAATTTCCTAAAGAGATATCTAGGCTATTAATTTTAATCTAGTTAGGAGGACTAAACTGCTAAAAGAACTAAAGCAATATGAAAGAAAAGTAAATAAATTATTCTAAATGAAATAAAACCCTAATATGCTGAGAGAAAGGAAGGAAATGGATTAGATGATAATAGAATACTTTGTCATGAGAATGTCACATATCTAACATTGGATTCACAAAGCAGGAATGACTACGAGAGAGGTCCCGTAAAGGTTGTATCTGGAGGATCTAAAGGGATTGGAGTGCCTGTAGGAAGGGACTACTGATGCCCACGGCCACTCTAGTCATGTTTCTAGGCTCTATAGTCCTCCAAATTTTAGGATATGAATTTTTCGGTCAAAAGAGTCTCACAAATTTTTGTTGCTTGTTGCTCTAGATTCACTGGATGAGTTGAATAATGACCTAAAATACAAAATAAAGTATCAAACCCTAGAAAATTAAAGATGCATATAGGTCAGACTGATCTTAGCCACCAGGCTAGTGGATTTATCATTGATTGTTTCACTACTTGTCCTCCCTAAGGCCCATTCTCAACACTGGTTCCCAACATCGTGTTGACCTTTCAGATGGGATACATTTTCAGAAAGCACTTCTACCCTCCAAATTTGTAAGTCGTGTAACCGACAAATCAATACAAGAAGGCACCATTGTGTGCTTACACAAATCCTCGTTAGAATGATCAAACATGAACTCTAAGCTTCATCTCATACTTGATTACCAATGTATATAAACTCCCTATATTAATTATAATTTCTTTATGTCTTTTTCTCATCATTTGCTCAATTCTAATTCTATCATGATTTTCTTTTCCACCGCAAGACTTATTCTTATCATTGAAATGGATATTGTTTGAAAAGCATTTCATAATCGGTGCTCCAACCCAACTACCAACAAATTCTCTCCAAGACAGTCGGTTTCCTCAAACGGATGCAAGTTCCAAGGTTAACAAATATTTTGTGAGAACACCAACTAAAATAAGTGGATTGAATACATCTATGTGCATGTGGTCAGCAGAGGGTCGTGCCCTAGCAAAAACAACCCTTCGCCAATATCACAATGCAGGGGAGTTGGTTCCATGTTTGGGTTTGATTTTGTTGATCAAGAAGGACGGAAATCCACATCACTTGTTTCAATGAGGCCGTGAAAGCATTCTATGAGCAGATTGAAAATATAGGAAGCTATATACAATTTCCAATCGGAGGATTGCAAGGATTGCTGATGCGAGCTATGTTACAACCATTTAAACAATGCTTTGGAAATTTTCCTGCAACCTTCCTCAACCATAGCTCCACTCATAGCAAACGAGGATACAATACCATCCCATCACTTTCACTTCACCAAAATCAAGGACTTACCATGCGCAAGCGTTGAAGGTTCTACATTTGATTCGATTGGCATTGTTGTTACAATGTCACCATGCTCAATAATTCATCGGCATGACAAGTCTGAAACAAAGAAAAGAAAACTGCAATTACATGCAACCGATGCACAACTAACACAATAAACACAAATTAAATACATACAACATCAACTATAAAATAAATTAATTATCGAAAATGGTATACAAAATATTCATGTACGAATTTTTAACGAGTTTGAAATGTAGAAACAACCTTCAAATTAAGTGGTCTATCTATATTTCTACACTTAAAAAATCAAACACACCCCTAATCAACATCAACTACAAAAGTAATAATTATACCTTTAAAACAAATAACATATATCTTTGTTCGCGTTCACATCTAGTTAAATAATAATTGTATAATAAAAGCGATTACATGCAACATGAATGATACAAGTATTAATAGATGTGAAAGGCAAAGCACGAACGAGAAAAAGTATTAATAGACTTCAAAATATTGTTTAGAAATTGACGGCAGAGAAAATTAGGGTTTCACTTTTCAGTGAAGGGGCAGGAGAATTAGGGTTTTCATTAAGTTTTTAGTTTCTGTTTGTGGGATTTAGGTCACAGGGAAGGAGAGAATTATGCAGGGCCCTATTAAATTTTTCAGAATGTTCTGCAGTGAAGGTGAAACTGTAATAAATGCGTTCAGAAACAAGATTAACAGACAGTTCGAGGAAGAACTTTTGAGGAACAAGCGAGTGATGCTTGCCCGCATGGAGAATGATCCCTCTGAGGAAGCGAAAGTTAAAGCGAAAGTTGAAGCGATTGAGTCAGATTATAGGGCTCGTATTCGTCGGACTAATCGATTATTCAAGATTGATGTTTTGGTTGGTTGTTCCGATGTGAGGGAGACTAAGATAATCCGAACTCTAAAACTGATGTATTTTTTTTTTTAAATTATGTAATTTGAAATATTGTTTCAAAATATTTATGTTTGTTTGCATGTGTAGGAATCCGAACATGAACCCAACCCATAGATCTGGAAACGGCGGTCGACACCTGATTCAGGTATGTTTACACCGGTTACTTATTTCACCCTGATCTGAGTTTGTATTAGTAATGCTTTATTTCTCACCTTTTTTCTCTATTGTAGTAGCTACCCATGTTGTAAATTTAGAGAGTGACAGTATCTATAAGTTTACCAAAATCTTTCCAATTGTTTAGATAGTGTTCCATTATAGAATTTATTTTCCGAGAATGGTGGAAGCAATGAGAGACTTTGTTGTATTGCACGCTATTTCTTTTTCTTTTTTCTTGGGTGTACTTAAATATGATTAAATTAACACTATAATTTTGATGTGCAGAGTGAACCTGATGATTCTGTTGGGATTTGATAGTGGGATTTGATAGGATTGCTGATTTTATTTTACAATTTGATAAGATTGCTGATTTTGTTTTACAAAACTTGAGGAAGTTTTCATAGCATTTATACAATATAACAATTTGATGTTGGAAATTTTCATATGTAGATATAATCAAAACCGTAGCTTCCATTTGGTGTCATAAATCTCCTCTCCAGCTAAGAAATTGATATATAATGGTAGTCATTCTATCAAACCTTATTTCCTTTTAAGGACATAGATCATTTGAAAATTGTTGGTCTTATAAAAAGATTTTGCTAGATAATGCCTTTAATTGCTTGTATGATTTACCAAATTTATTTTTACTACCAACATCATTATTGCATTCTACCGTAGAATCTGAATTTACAGAATTTCGAATTATTTACAAAAGTTTTAGCCAGTTTCGACTCATTTTTGAGAATGATTTGATTGCAGTCTGCAATTAGTTAAGTTTTGCTTTTAAAATTACTTTGTTATTGAACCACTTCACCCTGCAGATCTCCTCATACATGTATAGACATAATTAGTATTTTCTTCCTCTATTTATTTAGTGGCCTTTAGGTAACATATTAATTTTAGTTATCTCTATCCTCGTTAGAATTTTAATTATAGTATGGGATTTCGAGTGTATTCAAATGATACATTAATTTTAAAGAAGTGTTTTTTTTTAAAGAAATTAGGGAATTTTTTTTTTTTTAAAAAGAAAAATTTTAAACTAATATTACCAGCAATCGCATGTGTTTCATGAGATGTGAACGCCGAATGGTATATGTTATTTGATTTAGAGGTATAGTTATTATTGATGCACTTAATTTAAGGTTGTTTCTACATTTCAAACTTGTTATAAATTCGTTACTTGGGATATCGTTTTCGATAGTTAATTAATTTTATAGTTGATGTTGTTAGTTGTGCATCGGTTGTTCGATTGGTGTTTTGTTGGAGAAATATTTATTATACAATTGATAATGTGTGTGATTGATAGTTGCAGTGTAGGACTTTAGTTGAAACATTACATTGAAATGTTGTATGTGTACATTTAATTATGTTCTGATTCGTACATTTAAAGTTGCATATCATATTTGGAAACATCAAATAAATGAAGGTATACGTACACATAATGAGACATGTATACATTTGCAGTATTTATATCATGAATGGTAGCCTTTAGTGGGAAAATTTAGTTTCAATAAACATGATTACATTTGATACCCCTTGAGCGTTTGTCAGCTTTGGATAGAAGAAGCTGTGATTATAGTAGTAGTAGAGGTGCTTTATGAAACAGAGGGTAGTATTTACGATGGGTTGAGTGATAGTAGTCTTGCTTCCTCCTTTCTTCTTGCTCAGAGTGTTGTTACGTGCACCATATTTGAGTATCTCTCGAATGAAAAAGTAGGTGAAATGCGCAGATTTGCAAGCGAGGGAACTCGGAGAAAGTTTGTGAATGTCAAACCACTGCCTTTTAGTGGTTCCAATGTCGACCAGGTTGCTCTATCGCAAAGTGAGTCCTTGCGGCTTGTGGATAGTTAATCCCGAGTCATTTTAATCGGCAACTATCTTCGATTCCCTCTCGAAATAGGGAGTATGGGAATATGCAACGGGTTGGAGGGATCCCAACATGGGCCTGTTGTATCTATCAAATTTTATAACAACAAATAAAGGTAATGCTAGTGGTTGCATTGATGCATTGTAGACAATGTCGGTGATTGTTCCTATGGCACCATTCACGAGGCCTGCATCAACCCATAGATTTGCAATAAGCATGATTTTTTGTTGTTTGCACAACAAAACTTTGTGTTCCAACTAATCATCATTAGGATTTCTGGTCCAGTCCACATCTTCCTTTCAGTAATGGATTGAGCGATCAGAATTTTCAATGCCTTCAACATCTATAGGTTGTGGGAGTCCACTAGATCATTTTTTACAAAAAAATGTGGTGCGTCCTTAAAAATGTTTAGCTCTTGCTGAGTTAGGTGTGTGTCTGTGTGAGACATTAGGAGTTCCCAATCCTCAATTAGAGGGGTTGAATCTTGCATGTGGAGTAGTAAATTCTAGAATGAAACCTATGCATTGGTTGTTCCTTGTTGCCAAAATATTGTTTGCAATGTAATGGAAGACTGAAATCCCTTCCAAAGGGTTGCTCCGTCGGAATTACTTGCGTAAAGAGGATTGTCCAAAACTGGTGGTAATTGCTCAAGGTCACTGAGGAGGATGACTGATCTGTTCCCAAATTCAGATGTTCTTGAGTGTGGGAAAGCTTCACGGAGCCTACTGTCAATTTTTCTTAGCAACTTTGGCCCGATGAAACTCATTTCATCAATAAGAACATATTCTATATGTTTCAATGACTCTTGAAAAGATGATAATGCACTACCTTCAAGGGGTTTCAGTTCTTTGATTGGAATACACATGGCTGCGTGGATTGTGGATGTGGAGATATTGAATGCTGAAACACCGGTAGGGGTGAGCACAAGTAGAGGTGAGGGAGATGTGGTTGATGTTGTGAATGAATTCTGATTTTATTTATCAGAAATGATTTTCTTATGCTAGCTCGTTCCTTGAATTATCAATCTTAGTGGAGGTAGAAGGGTTTTGTTTGCTGAATGGTGTAGTATGGTATCAAGAGCTATTTTTGTTCTTGAGACAAAGGAAGTGTGAAAGATGGTGGCGTGGCATGTTTGTTGTTGTTAATTGTGTTTTTCTTCTCTCTCTCCATGAATGATGAACCAGATTATTTACAAATCATGGGAACGTCGTGTATGGTCCAATTATTGTGTATGTCGAAATCTCTTTTTCCAACATTTCAAGACCTATCTAGACCCATGTTGTTTCGGGGAGAATTTGTGCGAAGACCTGCCATTCTTGCAATGGTTCTTTTTAATACTACATTCAAGCTCGAGCCGGAACTAACATCTATAGCAAGTCATGTGTCCACGCGGTAGTGTGCGAGAACATGCCACGGTCTATAGTTGTGCTTGTACATGTCCCAAGTGTTGTTGATGTCATGTGGGGTTGATTCAAATTCAAACACAATATTTACGGAAGGCTTGTATAATAGGAGTTCGACCAACAAAAAGGTCATATGACGTTGATTCTTGAGCAGGAAATCCATAAATCTCGGGTGGATCCGAACAATTGCTTGTGTCGATCGCCTTTTCCATTTATCACCTTTACGGTTCTTGTTGTACTTCAATCTTGAGGAACTTGAATAAGTTGTAGGTAATCCATGGTTTTGGATGAAATTTATATGCATCAAGAAAGCGGTTGTTTGTTGTGCATCGGTGTCACTTTAAACGACACATCTCAAAATATTTTTTCCAACATTTAATGATACGAATGGACGGATTGTAAAGACCACAAAATAGGCACACAAGACTACATAGGAAAACACAGGATAATTTTTTTTTTGACTTGATTGACACAAAACACAACACAACATGTCGCCACCAAGGTTACAACTAACTCTGTGAATAACTCGATACAAGGATGACCACAAAGGTAACACGGAAATGTTCACACCCATCAAGGATAATTCACTTTTCTTTTTGACAAGACAACATAGGAAACCACCACATAACACTCTTACAGATAGGAAAGCCATAATGAGAAATTATTGAAGGTTATTTATTTCGATAAGACATATTTCAATCCTTAACTTAAGTTTTCTAGACTCTAGATATGATTCGTACAATTCCTCTTACAATGCTAAGTTTCTTACTTTTACTCTGAAGAGAAATTTGCTTTAAGTCTTCTCTATTATGACCTTTATTTGCTTAATTCGTTTATTTAGAAAAAGGGGTAATTTAATTCCACAAGGCCATCTATTCACACTTACGCTACTAGAACTCGTTCATGCCCATCGACAACATGGGTTTGCATTCAACACACTTAAGAAGAAAAACAAAGCACCTTGGAAAAGTTTAGAGGAAAAGGTCGAGTTGAAATCATCTTTAAGACCTCATAAGTTTTTACTAAGATTTAATTGAAGCTTGAGAACTTAACCGAGAATTATTAAAGATTTTACTTAGGCTTTACTAAATGAGTTTTATAAAATAAAACTATTTACCTTCCAATGGCTGAGAGATAGATTGCATGGTTTCTAAATTGTTTTCTCCTACTTATTAAATCTTATTATCTTCAAGAACTAACCATATATTTCCATTAAGTTCTTTTAAGAATTTCACCATAAAAGGGATAGTGTTCACTAGTGTAGCTAGGGATATCAAGTTATATAATGTTACTTAACAAATGATAGTTTCATCTTTGATCACTTATGGAATTACATGCTCTCTAGTTGTGTAACAACCCAAAAATCACACACACGAAAAACACACAAGAAAAGACAGGATAATTTTTTTTTTTGACTTGACACATAACATGACACAACATGTCGTCACCAAGGATACAAATAACTCTGTGAACAACTCGATATAAGGATGGCCATAAAGGCAAGCATGGAAACGTTCACACCTATCAAGGACAATATACTTTTCTTCTTCTTTTTTGACAAAACAACATAGAAGCCCAACCACATGACACTCTCACACCTAGGGCAAGCCACGGTAAGAAATGATTGGAGGTTATTTGTTTTGATAAGACACCCTTTAGCTCATGACTTAAGTTTTCGGAAGGATTCAATATATGACTCACACAAATTCATCTTACCAAGCTGAGTTATGTTCATATACAACGTACATTAGTTCACTTAAAGTCTTCTCCTTTATAACCATTATTTGTTTTATATATTTATTTGATAAAGATGGTAATTTAATTCCTTAAGGCCATCTATTCACACTTACGTTACTAGAACTCATTCATGCCCTTATGACAACATCGGTTCACGTTCAATGCGGCTTAAGAGGAAATTACAAGGTACCTTGGGTAAAGTTAAAGGAATAAGGTCAATTGAGTTCATCCTTGAGACATCATTAGTTCTTCTTGAGGTTTAATTGGAGCTTGAGGTTTTATACGTAATCATTGACGCTCTTACTTAGGCTTCACCGAAAGAGCTTATCAAGAGGAAGCTACTTACTTTTTAAATAGGCTGAGAGCTAAATTGGGTGGTTTCTAAATTTTCTTCTCTTACTTGTTAAATCTTATTAGAAACTAACCATCGTTTTCCTTTAAGTTTTTTTTAAGCGTTCACCAAAAAGAGTAGTTTTTACTAGTTCAGTTAGGGATAACACGCTATATAAAATCACTTTGCAAGGATAGTCTCACTATTAATTACTTAAGGCATTGTTTGTTTTCAAGGGGATCTCCTCCACAACATATTTCTTTGAATAAAACTTTTAGGTAACTTCTGTAAGGAAAAGCCACCCCATTAAAGCTTACATATAACACATCAATACAAAGTCTTAGAAAGATTTAAATTAACACTTAATTCTCAAGATCAAAGTTTTACAATGCTTATGCCAGTGAAAGGATTGAATAATATTTCTCAATAAGAAGAGTTACCAGCCAAATTACAAAATAAAGACAAAACAACTTCTTCACGAATTTTCCGAACAATTCCAGGCAAGAGGTCATATAAACTCTTTGCAAGCAATGTTACACAATTTACAACACATAGAACACTTTTACAAAGAACTTCATAAGTTGCACTGATGAAACCTTTACAACTCTTTCCTTTATTCTACTCGCATAATCCATCTGCACAAATACTAGCTAGAATCAGTTCGCGAGAACTGAGCATGTTAAGGCTACACATTGCAACAGTAAGCTAACATTTAACAATATCAAGAAAGGAAAGTTCTAATTCAAAAATGGATTAAAACACAACCCACAACTCCAAAATTATTCACATGAGAAAGAAATCTAAACCATCCAGTAAGGAGAAAGTCAAAATACCAGTAAGAACAAAATCACATAAATCAAGGCAAGACCTTATGGGTTAGGAACAAGAAGGTCAAGAGTGTTGATATTTCCTTCATGTAACCCTATGGATTACATGATTGGAATCAATACCCAATCCATTCATCTAAAGAGGTCCAGAGAAGACAAAACATACTAATTATGATCGTAGGCACGAAACAAAATGAGGTTATCCAAATCTCCTGTGGCAAGGCTTCATAGTAATATGGGTTCGATGCCCTTAAAAGAAAAACAACTAAAGTTTCAGTTTTAACCAAGGAGTTTTACCACTACCTTCTTATAGGATTTCTTAAACGTAGTACTAGATAACAAAACAAACCCACTCTTCCAAAAGCGTACAAAGAGACACAAAAAGGGCCATTATTCTACCAACAAACCTTATCCTAATCATCCACTTCTCTACATAATATAAGGAAGGCTAAACCCAAAAGTCGTTAATAATTTTTATATGTTTCCGATAATGCCAATAGTATTTTAAAATAAAATAAAATAAAAATTTGATTTCCTTAACAAAGCCACAAAATGGGACTTTTAGTAACCAAGTTCGAAGAATAAGATATTCAAGTTCGAAAACAAAGGGATTCGATACACGGTGGGTAATACACCAGCGATGCCCCAAACTCAAAAGACCTTACCACAAGTGCAGGAAAAAAATAAGAACCAACACACATATCCATCGGAAGGTTACGCGTGCGATCGGCCTAGAAGTTCTATGAGCTCCTTGCCAATGGTATAGAAGATGGAAATTTTACCCGATCCATGTGGGCTTATCAAGGAAATGTCTAGCACATATCAAACAGAGATGAATATAATAACCACCTAATATATTATCACCGTAATTAGTCATCTAACAAGAAACGAGTTCACGAGTCCAATACCATGGATCCACCTACAACTTTTGTTACAAGATCACTATTAGTAGCTTGCTCGCGACCCTTAATAAAATTGGAGAGGTTTCATTCAATTAAAGTTAAAATGTTTCCCCTTACTTTAATCAAACAAGATTTTGAACCGGAAGTAGGTATAGTAATTCTCTCAACACGTAGAGGCCGAGAATAGATGTCAGGTTATTCATCCTCTAGAACTGGTACAAAAGTCAACCATGTACGCAGTTCTAAAGCAAAACCCTAATGCCATTTTCTAGTTAAACAAAAAGTAAGGAATGCCCACAGAGCTTAAACAAGTTTTAGAACACAATGTCACTATTAATGTACCCTTTAGCAAAACAGAGAGCCTAAACAGAAATACGTATTTATTCAACCAAAAGAGATATGTAGGCTTAACCTTCCATTTAGTAACCTTCAATTATAAATACCATCACATAATTCTTTTAAAAAAGAGTCATATAAGCAAACGAAACTCAAAAATGTTTCCTTCCCTATGAACTAAATTGCATCACTCAATAATGCAAGAGGCTACTTAGACAAATATAAAAGAGTAGCTATAAGAGAGGAAAGAACATTCCAAGCAAAACCAGTGAAATTGGAATGAGATTTAAAGGAACAACCAACACAATTAGGCAGCGATATAAACAACCACGAAAACATTTTGTCTAGGCGCCATTCAAGAGGAAAGAATATTCATTTCAAGATACTGAAAGAAGGTAGAAAAATATTACAAGGAGTAGATTTAACATGCCTGATTATAGTTCTTCCAACCAACAAGCACGTCGACCAGGGCTCGAGCAATAGCAACACAACCTGCGCAACTTCTCTTCCTCAGCCTGCTGAAGATCCATACCCTATTAACGGCCATGCTTGGCATAGGAAAGGGGTGATTGAAACATGCCTTCTTGGAATCCTCGGGAGCAACTCGGGAAGATAGAAGCACTCTGCTCTGAAGAGCATCACAACCACCATAGAAGACCCACACAACCATCGTCATGACTGCCATATACAAGGAAGATCTGAATCTGTTTCTATAACTATAGACCCCATTTTCCTTTTTCCCACAAACCCAACTATATTCTCCACCAAATCCTCACGCAGCTAGCCAATAATTGGCGTGAGCAGGTCACCACAAGAAGAACCAGGGCATACGTTTAATAAGCAAAAGTAGCAGCGAATTTCCAGCCACAGAAATTCTCAACTGCCATATTGATAACAAATGCTGCAAACCCTGTACCAATACCAAAGAGTAATGCAAAGAACCACTTGACAGACACAAAGTATCCAACGTATAACTTTCCTCTTTGAGCCTGGTTTAAAACGCCATCTCAACATGCATCTGATTGTTTCTGATTTGGACCTCCTAACCTTGGTGCTCTCATATTAGGAGCAGCCCTGGTCTGAGACGAAGCAAAAGAAGATGGCTTTAATAACCAAAAAAATCTCTTGGAACAGACTCCATATCCAAAAAAACAGTCCCTAGACTTAGCATCCTCGATTAAGGCTGACCAGTCACTAGATTGCTTCAATGCAGCTGCTTTGAATTACAATAATAATAGAAACCCGATTTTAGAATGGGTATTACAAATTAATAGTAACCACAAGAACCCAAAAATACAGGTTACATTTATTCATCCAAAACAACAGAACACAAACATTTCCAACAATACATTAATCCATCGTCAAGTAGCCACACACAACAATAATATCTTCAAACGGATATACAATACCCAGAACTATTTCACCCAATACTGTAGATCGACCCAGGTTATAATGCAAAAGATTATTCATGCAAATACTAGGTGAAATAAGCTGTTAGGAGATAGATATGGTTATTCATGCGGTGAATAACAGCTACAAAGCCAACCCCATGATTTGAAGCTCGGACACAAGACATAATGATTACATCACGCTCCTGGCTCTGAAAGGCATCTACCGTAATGATAAATAAACCTTTTCCTTCATCAGATTTGAGGACAACATCAAACTCTCGGTGCAAACATTTCAGCTGTAGCTTGTAAGGTGTGATAATTCCAATAGAAACCTTTATGCCTGCCAACTCAGTGACTTGTTGAAGAAGCCCATATAATTGCAAAGCAAATCGTGCTTCATGAATATTCTGATATGAAACAGATCCGCCTCCCTGAGATCCTCTTCCATGAGCTTGAAGGAGAATCCCGAATTGAGGATGCATTCTATACTCAGCAGATATACAACATAGCTAGACATTCAGCTTGTTGGAAGTGCTCAAAAGGCTTCAACCAAACGCACATGCCTGCCACTGGCTATTTCTGTTGCGGTCGTTTCTTTGTGGATTTCCGACCAGAACACACCTCGTGGCACCCAAAGAAAGTGGAGGTAACACGCCTGCTACACTAGCTGGTTTCCACGCCCCTCCTCCACAAGGAACCAGTCTCCACCTGCAATCCCACACGGCCAGCAACAAAGCAAGAGCCCAGATAAAAAAAAGAAATAGTTCATCAGACCACACAAATCCTTCACCACACAAACTCACGCGCCCAGGAAAAGTAAAGCACGCAGACCACGGAAGTCAGCAGAAGATTTTCAAATCAAAATTTAATAAATGAAGGAGGAAGTGTGGCCACCAGCAAGAAGGAGATCTCAACACGCCAAGAAAGTATGCAGGGGTCTTTAATGCAATGGCAGGTAAAAGACAAACACAAGGAAGATCAAAATAAAAATCGATTTGAAAGCTAGGTGGCCAGCAGGGAGGAAGACATACGGTGGGTGGTAATAAAATTTGTTTCATCAATCCTCACCAAACATATGCCAAACAAGGCACCAAAGAAATAAAAAAGAATATGGCAGAGGCCATACACTCTACCACGCACCCCTCTTGCTAGAAAACAAGGAAACCCTCCACCTCATGCCACTAGAAGGAATATGAACCATAGAGGCAGGTCGGTGGTTGAAAGCACGCTTCCATAATTATGAAATAAGTATGCATGGATGCTGAAAAGGCTTAGTTTATTGGATATAAAATTATTAATCATAATACTAGTAACCAACCGTTAAACTCGGCGGGCGAAAGCACTAACGTTTCAAAAGAAACGCAACAATGTTCAACTCTAAGAGGCACACGTCATCGCGAAGCAAAGGCACAATGATAATGAATTGGGCATTACAAGTTGGTCACCTATATAAATTTTAATTTAACTTCTATAAGTATTAAACAACCCATTTTATTTTACTTATAACACATTATTACTAATTCTTAGAAAGATTTAACTCAACATTTAATCACGGGGTAAAGTTTAACAATACTCATTTACGAAAACGAAATAACGTTAAATCAACTCTTAGAATACCGATCAAGCGGTAAACAAATTTTCTTATATTTTCAATGATAGTCAACGATCCAAGGTTTCCAAAGTTAAGATGACAAATTCCACAATACAATATACTAAGACATTGACCCTTTTCTACAATTTCCACTGGACGTTATCAATAGTTGAACCATAAAAACAACGTACAAGCACCTTAATGATTATCATCTATGCAAATACAACAGCCACTTCTTTCATACTTGAGCTCAGAAAATCAACCTACAAAAACATGTTAGCTTTTGTTAGTTCAAAAGAACTGGCATGAGCATGCATTCCCCTTTCCTAGATATCTCATCAAAATTAATTGAACGACTAGTGCATGATTTCCATTCCATGACATAAGCAAAAAGTGGTTAGTATGAATGTAAACAAAATAGATACCTAGTTAACAAAAGGCACACTGTAGGACATATGAAGGCCAAAATTGTACATTTTCTATCCAAAGTTGCTCTTACACCATACATTCTAAATTATAACAAATTTCCCACATAATACACCTTTTTATTTTCTTTAAGTAAAGATAGCGATAGCAGCTTCACATTCACAAAACTGAATAAAGGAATCGTACGACAACCACCCGATATGGAATAGTAAATTCTACTGATAATGCAAAAAGAAGGTAACTAATTTTATTATTCCGAACATCCCTACTCAGACCAAGAGTGTCACACAAGCCCACAAAAACTCATGCCACCTATGGGGGGGTGGGGTTATGGCCACTCAAGGACCCAATTCAAAGATCATGTAAAAGGAATGCATTGCACATGCGTACACCTTAAAGAATTCAGCTAATGTTATGTGGATTTGTGCCTATTCCATTCCGTATTTGAGTAACCTTTTGTGGTGTAGTACAATCATGAAGTATATTCTTGCGTGCTTGTGAATGCATGTAGTGTCTTGTGAACCGGTAGGGTGTTGTGTTAGCGATTCATGTTGGGCACCCACAATAAGGAATAAACCAAAACTCTTCAATGATGAAATTTTAAAAGCAATTAAACTAAGAATAATGCTAATGGAAAGAGACTAATGAAATGATGAACAAGAAAGAACTGCCAATCTTCACAGAACATTGAAAGTTAAAATTTCTACCAAATGTTCCTAAGGCTACTTTGTGACCGTGCTGTAATCAACTAAAATTTTAAACCATAGGGTGTGTATGCTTCTTTATCTATTCCTTGTTGCGCCCCTTTTCTTTTCCGTTGTGTTATGTTGCATCGAGGACGATGCTTTCTTAAGGGGAGGAGAATGTAATGCCCGTGGGCATCGGCCTCCACTGCCACCTTGGCCTCCTCCCAACCACCTGACCTGCGGGTTGTAATGACCGCCGCGTTTCTTCTGTCCTTGCGTGAGGGAGACGGGAGTGGGTGGAGTCCCGTTTTTCTTCGCCATGATCTCTTCTTGATTCTCTTTCAATGCGTGTAGGTGGAGTGATGGGCGCGTTTTTCTTGGACTGCGTGTGGCGTGTGAGAGGCATTCTTCCCAGTCGGTCGTGGGCAGAGAGGCCAGAAAAATCTCTGTCATGGCATTTTTCTTCTTCTCCTGGCTCCCCCCCTGCGCGCGTGGGTTTAGATGAAGCTCCAGCGAGTGAAGTAGGCACGTTTCCTCCTTTCATTGGGTGTTGCGGGATGTGTTCTGGTTGGGGATCCATAGCACGGCCTGCAGCAGGTTTCTTAGACAAAGCGCGAGGCATGTTGCGGGTAGTAGAAGCCGTTATGAGTGCTTCCAAAGCAAGCGGGTCGTCCAACTATGTTGTTAGCTACTCGATGTCATTTCATCGTCCTCAATTCGGTATTTCTCCTTCAAGATATTTTCATCAAAATCGATTGTGTGACAATGAGAGAGTTACTAGGAGAGCTTGATTGATCGAGGGTCATCCACCCCTATGATCCAAGTTTTCCCTACCATCCTTGGCATCAACGATCCGTCAACCACCTGCTCCTCGCCATATTGCATTAGAATCTTGCGAAAAAAAAAGAGAGAATTGAGAAGTAGCGAGGAGCTTCGCACATTTTTAAAACTTTAATATACCATTACTCAAGCATTAGTCACGTGAAATTTGATTTTTATTCTCCTTCTTGTGATGCTCACCTCTCAATAACTATGCACAACTCAAGTACAAATGTAGAAGCAATGAAGGAGTTAATTCTCAAACAGAGATAATAATGGGTTTCAGGAATGGAGGCTTGAGCATTTTAGTTTACAGGCGTCTCAATGAGAATTTTCATCGTGAAGGACTCTCTGTTTGGGTCACCATCCTGAAGGTGGGCGAGCCCCTTAATTTGGAGGGCACTTTGAATTTGAGGGGTGCTCGCCTTTGATTGGGAAATTGGTAGTAGATCACATATGGGCCATGCCCATCACCATGATCAGCATGAAGGTGTTGCAGATGGAGTAGTAGGGGAGCATGTGTCCAAATTTGGGATTGGCTGCGATATTGCCTTGCTAGCATGAAGCAAATGGCAAGTTACTTATGTGGGCGGGCCCTTGCAAGATTTGAAGAGAACACTTATTAAATCCTTGTTGGAGAAAATGTCTTGGGAGATGAAGGTAGCAGGATATTTTTTCAGATCCAGAACATGTACTGAGTTTGTATCTTCAAAATCGATTATGTGACAGTGAGGGTGTTACCAGCAGACCTGATGAAATTTATTTACAAAGATTCTCTATTGAGATCTTACTTGTTGTACGATGTAACTCATGGAAGAGAACCTCATAGAGGCCGATCTGTTTCATATCAGAATATTCATGAAACACAATTTGCTTTGCTATTATATGAGATTCTTCAACGAGTCACCAAGTTGGCAGGCATAAAGGTTTTGTTGGAATTATCACACCTTACAAGCTACAGCTGAAGTGTTTTCACCGAGAGTTTGACGTTGTCCTCAAATCTGATGAAGGAAAAGGTTTAATTACCATTGCGGTAGATGCCTTTCAGAGCCAGGAGTGATGTTGAATCAGGAGGAACAGGCATGAGCTACTTTTTCCTTTTTCCAGCTATTTCCTTTTATAATTAAATGCATGATTATTGCTTGTTCTCCTGGTAATTGTGTGCTGTGTTGGTTTGAGATAAGCTCTGCGTGAGATTTTTATCATTTGAAATGTTGTGTGGCTTTTGCACGCCTTCCCCGCCAAGAGTGTATTTTCTTGCTTTTGCTAGATGTGTGAGGGGTCTTATTAGATACGTCTGTGTTATGCCTGTAGGAGCAGTTTTCTTCCTTCTGCGACCTGGTTTTGGACCTTCCTCAGCATGGCAATGAGGAGTTGTTTGTTTAAGTTCTGTCCTCTTTAGAAAACAAAAAAAAATGTGATTTGCTTTTTACCTCCGTTATGTATCCCTATGGTTATAGAGGAGAGCAGGTGATAAATGAATAAAACTATTTACCTCTGGAGAAGAAGTGTATTTATTGCCCTTTTGTTGTTATCACGGTCTAATATTAATTCGTATTGGAAATGATACTAGAGCGACCCTTGCTCATCCTTTTCTTTTTAGCAATCTAATTTGGTATAATCTCATCCCAATTTCATCCCTGGGAGGTCGACTACAAGGTTGGAACAATGTAAATTTCTATTTCCTTTTTGAAGCTTTAACGAACTGTGCATTATGCTTGTCGGATGTGACTGGCTATGACTAGATAGTGGGTTTTCGACGCCGTCTTATGCAAACATGTTTTGGCCAAATCTAACTTACTTACCTAGCTTATGATGACCTTAAAAATTTTAGTACCCTGGCCAAGGGATATCCTCGTCAGTCCTACATTTGTATTACCTCCCTAACTGGTCTTATGAAAGGTCCATCGGCTTCTTTGAGATGGAAAATTTGAGGGTTTGTTATAAGGAAAACCTTACTCAAACCTTTGGAGAAAATACTTAAAGTATTCAAGGGACTCTCATTTTGTACATGGGATACCCTATGCGCCTGACGTAACTGTGTAAGTTTACTTAAATCTTTTTATTATTATAAGAAAAGCCTTTCCTTGTCGGACGCCCCCACGGTAGTGAGTGCAGGAACAGTGTTTTACCCCTTCCGAGCAACAAACAATGAAGTATATGTCAGATGTGGTGAACATGGAATTAAGTCTGAGGCTTGAGATGCTTTCGGGGACCTGTGAAAGGTAAATTTCATTTACCCCCAAGCAACAATGTTTTATGAGACCCTTCTTCGTTATATCAGTAAGTAAGTTAATAGTGTATAACATTGAAATATTTTATTATGTTGGGAATGAAGGGGTTTTCATTGAGGGATGTGTGAGTTGGCACTTGCGGCTTAAGAGATTTCAAAGTTTGACTTATCATTCGTGGACGTTGTTTAACATTGAATATATAAATAAATATTGGGTATAACAATCAAAAACGCCACTACATTTTTTTAAGGTGTACGCATGTACAATGCATTCCTTTTACATGATCTTTGAATTGGGTCCTTGAGTGGCCATAACCCCCAGGTCATAGGTCAGTATGAGTTTTAGTGGACTTGTGTGGTATTCTTGCTCCGAGTAGGGATGTTCGAATAATAAATCTTGTTACCTTTTGTTTTTTTGACATTATCAGGAGAATTTACTATTTCTATATCGGGTGGTTGTAGTACGATTCCTTTATTCTGTTTTGTGAATGTGAAGCTGCTATCGCTATCTTACTTAAGGAAAATAAAAAGGTGTATTATGTGGGAAATTTGTTATAATTTAGAATGTATGGTGTAAGGGTAACCTTGGATAGAAAATGCACAATTTTGGCTTTCATATGTTCTGCAGTGTGCCTTTTGTTAACTAGATATCTATTTTGTTTACATTCATACAAATTACTTTTGCTTATGCCTTGGAATGGAAATCATGCACTAGTCATTCAATTAATTTTGATGAAATATCTAGGAAAAGGGAATGCATGCTCATGCCAGTTCTTTTGAACTGACAAAAGCTAACATGTTTTTGCAGGTTGTTTTTCCGAGCTCAAGTATGAAAGAAGTGGCCGTTGTAGTTGCATAGATGATATCCACTTTGGTGCTTGTACGTTGTCTTTTATGGTTAAACTATTGATAACATCTAGTGGAAAAATTTTAGAAGAAGGGTCAGTGCCTTAGTAAATGTATTGTAGAATATTGTTGTTGTAACTGTCAAACTTTGCTCTTGAGTTAAAATGTTGAGTTGTAAATCCTACTAAGGCATAGTAGCAATGAGTTTGTAAGCACTATAAAGTGGACTGGATAGTCCTTATAAAAGTTAAACGAAAATTTATGTATATGAACATATTAATGTAGATGTGATCCACTTGAAACCTTTGAGACCTGGAACAATCAAGAGGAATCTATCTTTTGTAACAAAATATGATTACTTGTTTTTCCCCCGAGCTAAACTAATAAACACTATCTTTTTGGTGAAACCTTAAATGATCTCATGGTGAAATCAATGGTTAGATTTTAGAAGATGATAGGATTTAATAAGTAGGAGCACTACAAGACTAAGGGTTGTGTATCCACAAATTCTTCACAATTTATTTGTGAATGGTGAGTTTAAAATTGTGAATCCGAATTTGTGGACTCCACCCACAATTTTATTGTGGAAACAAAAAAATGTGACAACACGTGACAATTCCACAATACCAGAATTGTTGTAGTTTCACATTTTTGTAATGTGAAACTACAACAATTATGGTATTGTGGAATTGTCACGTGTTTGTCACATTTTTTTGTTTCCACAATAAAATTGTGGGTGGAGTCCAAAATTCGGATTCACAATTTTAAACTCACCATTCACAAATAAATTGTGAAGAATTTATAGATGCATAATTTTATTATCAACACCACCATTTTATTTATTAATGAAAAAACATTTTATTTATTAATCAAAAAATAAATAATTATAAATTTTCAATTATAAAATGATTTCATAATAAATGAAAAACAAATCATGATTTGAACATTTATCCATTTTGTAGTTCATGTAAATAAAATTTAAAATATTTGTAATAAAATTTATTGCTTACATATAATAAATAATAACTATTACTTAACACAAAATTTTCAATTTTTTTACCAATCCAAATGTTCCTATATAAAATGTTTTGCACGGTATATAAAAATTAGTTTTGTATAATAATTTACCTAACCTCTATACCATATACCTCATGTTTTATGTTTCTCAAATCTGGTATGGCCAACAATACATTAAACTAAAAAAGATTGAACATATGTTAAACTTTTGTTTTCACAATTATTGTCACATTTATGATTTCGAAGCCATGTTGAATATGGAAAAATTGTAAAAAATTAACCTATTCTTTAATGCCTATATCTGAAATATGAACATTGACAATAATGGAGCTTAAACTAAGAAATATTTAGGAATTATAAATTTAAAACACAATTCATTCTGCCACTATAATTCATACCTTTGTAGATAAAAACTCTTCAAATTATTTTTTATATCATTTCTATCAAGAACTTATTTTCCTCGTATCAGTGAATTGGTTTTAGAAAGATAGATATTTTTAAGATATTGGGCGCCAAACTCCCATAAATTAGAAAATCCTTCTATTTTATTAAATTGAGATCAAGATCTGATATGCGTATTGTGTTTTCAAATTCATATCTGCAATTTAAAATCCATTGAAATTTCTTAAGAACATTTTGACACACTGCATTCAAATTAGTTTTGCATGAGTTCAAAATATAATGAATAAATTTATTATTTCAAAAATAATATTTACAATAAAACATTGATACCAGTGATTTTCAAAAGAATGATCATTCATCTTTCTATTATTTGTTTATGAAGTCGAAATTTAAACAGAGATCCAAGTAAATATCCAAATCTTAGTTTTGTTTCCTGCCTGCAAAAACATGGAAAATTTTTAAATGAAAAATAAATACGTAGAAATCAAGAGGGGCTTCACCTGTAAATCAAACATGCAATCATTATAAAATTACAACTTTTGAATAACTTTCAATTGAAATTACCTTCAAAAACCTTCTGTAGATTTCAATCGGCACTTTGTATGCTATTTAGTGTTTATAAAATTTCATTTCAGTCTTCTATGATAATGTGGGTAATTTTAGCAGTAATTGTTTCCGTAACACATGCATTCATAGTTATCTAGAGGTAGAAAAAGTCTAAAAAAGTCTATTCGTGTGCATAGATTTAGGGCCAATTTATAGGCATGACCTATTATTAAATATTATAAATTATATAATGATAACCACTCCATGAAGCTAAAAATGTTATGTTCTCTTTATGCTCTTTAAATAATGGCAGTCAAACAATAACCGCAACAATTTTTATGCTCAAGTATTTCCTCAAGATTTTCCATTAATTGTGGATGTTGTTATATTTTAATATTTTTTTAATTGTTCCCAAGATTTCAGATATTTCTATATTTGTTTTTTAATAATAAAAAGATTCAAACCATTTCTCAATAAGCATATAAAAATAAAGAGTCAATATAATTTTTTAATTAGAATGTCAACTAATATTGCAAAATTTAAATTAATAGAATGTTATTTTTATTGATTTATTTGGATTTTCACATAAATTTTTAACATTAAGAAGTACTATGTTTTACATTTCAAACATTTCAACCAATTTTCTTATTGATTCATATAGACATAGATAGTAAAATAATTCTATTTTTAATAATATAAATTATTTATAACATTATATTAAATATTATAAATAATCTATATTCTTCAAAATAACATTCAATAATTTTATATTTTATAAAAAAATTATAGATGGTATATTATATTTATCATTTTCTTTTTCTTTTTTGAAATTATTCAAAATGATGAAAAAACTTAAAATCAAATGATTCATTTCCACGAAAAAAAATAAATTACATTTAAGCTATAATAAGTATTTTTTTACTTTTGTAAAAACTCTTTTGATAAGGAGACATCTATATCAGCTTGTAGTTTAATGTATTTCTCAAAAATCTAAATTATCAACAATTTTTTTACCATCAAATATAAATTAGTAACAACTAAATTTATATATTATTTACATTGTAATTTATGATAATGTAGAAGGGTATCATTTTTTATAAGTTCTCCACATTAAAGTTTGGGATGTGGTATGAATAATTCGCAATTTTATTGTTACTTTCATAGAAATGTGGAAACGTCTAATATTTTGTATATTTTTCGTAATAATATTGTTAAAAGAGGATCATAGAAAATTTCATATATTTAATTCTTATTCACAATATATATTTTAAATTCTTAATATCTTACATATTTTCCACATTTTTCATTTATTATGGATACAATTATAGATTAAGGGTTGCAATTGTATTAATATTTTAATCTTTTGTAGAAATTACTCACAAATAATTGTATTTATAATATAATTCTTAAAATTTTAATGCAAAATATCAACAAATAGAAAAAAAAATTGAATGGCTCATGATACATATATGTTATATTTATTGGTAATAAAAATTACATGTGTATAATTTTGACAATTATTATTTAAACCTTAGATATGGTGTGGAAAATTGAAACTATGATCCATTATATTTGGCTTATGTGTCTTATTCATAATTGTAGTTGAAAAATCTTATTTTTTCCAACCATGGTGAGAAAATGTGATTTATCCATAATTTTTTTAAAGAATATAACTATTCCACAATTTGAAATTTGAATTTTATAATTGTGAAATATCTACATTATATTTAGAATTTTTTTATAAAATGTTGAGAAATCACAATTTTTCCACAAAACCAATATTTTGTGGATAACCATGTGGATAAATGATGCTAGTTCTAGTAGTGGAGGAAATTGATTAATAAAACCTTAAATATCTCTCTATCGTTTGAAATGTTCTCCTTTGTCAAACTTAATAAAGTAAAGTCTAGATGGAACATTTAACCAATCTTGATAAACTCTTAGCCTCAATAAAAGACGGATAGTGGACAATGTGACCTTGAAGCTGAATTCTGTTGTCCTGTTCCGTTAACCCTTACCATGATTCATGGTGATATTTCCTAAGCAAGGTCAAAATTTGATCCTTAAACAAGAAGGTTATTGTTATGAACCCTAAGCGGTACTTTCCACTCAATCGGAGCTTATGCCTTCACCTGTGCAATAGAGTTGTGGAACATGTGTTAGTAGCTTGAGTAAGATTAATTAACCTTGTAAGAAATGGAAAATGTTCTAAAATCAAATGAATAAGAAAGATTTGGACATAAAATTGATGATCCTAGTTTAGAAAGCTTGGCCTTAAGCTATTTAGTCAATAGTTGAAAAGAAAGAAGTTCTCCCTTGTGAAAAGAATTGTGTGAATCATTACATGAAATTTTATAAGAACGTAAGTTAAGAATTAAGAGACACTTTAGTAAACAAGAAAATTTAACAAGAAATTCCTCATGGGATGCCCTAGCTGTGAGTGTGTCATGTGGTTGGACTTCCATGTTGTCTTGTCAAAAGAAGAGTAAATTGTCCTTGATAGGTGTGAACGTTTCCGTGCTGCCTTTATGGCCATCCTTGTATCAAGTTGTTCACAGTGTTAGTTGTATCCTTGGTGACGACATGTTGCGTCATGTTATGTGTCAAGCAAGTCAAAAAAAAAAATTTATCTGTATTTCACTGTGTTGTCCTTGTGTGATTATTTGGGTCGTTACACCTCCCTCAAACACTTATGCTTCCCTCAAGTCTCATATGCCTCCCTCAAACTCTTATGTCTCCCCCAAGTCTCTTATACCTCCCTCAAACTCTTATGCCTCCCTCAGTCTCTTATGCCTCCCTCAAGGAGGCCGGTTGTCCCTATGGCCCAAGACACATAGAGTTCAAACACTCCTAACCCAAGTGACATAATAACGCGTGGTTCAACAACCTGCTAGTTATCTCGTAACTCCTTGGGGTGTACCCCATACAATGATGAAGCGGGTCCATAGGTCCAACCATTCCATGGTGCATCCCATGACCCTATTCCACACATCACGACAATAGAACCAGCACAACAATCCAATCTAAGTGCCAAGTGGCAAAGTACAAGCCTTGGGCAAGGCGGTAAAAATTTAAAATTTAAAATAAGATCCAAAACCAAGAGAAAATTAAATGGCCAAATAGCCATAGTTAGTGTCAAAATCCGCATGTTAGTGCCATAAACCAAGGAAATGCCCAAAATTGTAAAGCATGGCAATCAAGAAAAGTTGTTGGTCCTTACAAAATAAAGTAAAAATCTCAATTTACGAATAAAATCAACTTATAATAATGTCACATTACGATAACTGTGTGGCCTTATCTAGCCTCCAAGGGGTACTCAACAAGTTGCTAACACTCGGAACATCGAGCCTCAACTCGTAAAATACATATCAATAATACAACTGTCCTAATCATCCCACCACCACTTTGACAAGGCTAAACATAGTCATAGTTGCACTTAGGTTGCATACATACTGAACCACATAGGGAGAGAGGAAAGAATAAAAGGTTGTTATCTACTAAACCAAATTTCAGCTCGAGTTATTGACCCATGGTACACCATTCCTCACTCTCAACATACACTTCTACCGATTTCCCTTAGGGTCGGTTAGCGTAAGGTTCACAACATAACATGTAACTACATCACTAACACAATGGTGGTACATATACAAGGTAGATCACAATCATACATTCACTGAGTGTAACACATCACTTTACCACATTTTGCACCCAAAGTGCAATCACTATACTTTGGGGTTCATACGCTCACCGCATGACCCTAAATCACGACATGAATCATTACATATTACACACATCATACATATGATGAACATAGTAACATCACAACATAACATCCATTGCTACATAGCAAGGTGATACACACATCTCTTCAAAACATGGTAAAAACATCATGATACAACTCATTTCTTTTAACATCAATCTAGTCATACAACACATTGATACACCTACATACCACAATATGCCACAATGCTCCAACACTACGTCATCCACATTATAATTATTTTCACACATCACAAGTAGTAATTCACACGTGAACTCTTCATAGAATCCACCAGAAGGAGAGAGAACACTCCCATCTCCAGCACATCAACATGATCACAAACACGCACTAAGTGACATACACATCATGTGCATTCACAATATCACAATTACAACATGGATCACATCACGCTTAAATCACATTACTCTTCCAATATCTACCACCATCATGTAACACCACCACCACTCCAAGCTGGCCCAGAGGTTCGAGAGCATGAACCTCCGCTCTAATACCAAGTGTAATGACCACAAAACAGGCACACAAGACTACATAGGAAAACACAGGATAATTTTTTTT